>NIPM01000109.1:173796-202251 GCA_002738285.1 Holacanthella duospinosa
GCCCCCACCTTTGCTTGAAAAATAATTTGGCAACATTGTATTTCACTTTTGAAACCACAGGTATATGATGTTGCCATCTTTCCCTATTTTTCCCCATTTCATTTTTGATACCACTGGTCATTGTTGGAATAAGTTGCCATTTTTTTCCATTTTCGGACACGTTATCCTTAATAACTCAAGAACTATTAAACCAATTACCATAAAATCTTTTCCAATACATTCCTGATTACTTAATTTAAGAAGATTCGGAGCCCCAGATCAATCGGTCCATAGATTTTTTTTTAATTCACGTTTAATGCCGAAAATTTAACTTTTGAAACCGACTGGTACATTCCGGGTCTTTTTTTTTAACTTTACACAGAATGAAAATGAATTCCAGTAATATTTCAACAATAATTTCAAGCAAATAAAGAATGAGAAGGGCCTATTTGTAGAATAGCCTCCGCCCCTCTGGAATTCTTGTAACTGATACGTTAATCGACTGGAAATTTAGTGTAGATTACGAATCTGACAGGGTAGTTCTTCCTCAAGGACGTCAATTTCATGAAGTTGATGTGCATTTAATTTTTCTGCGGGATGCGGGAAGACACGGGAAGGCTGTGGAAAAACACGGGAGGGCTGCGGTAAACGACGGAAGAGCTGTGGGAACCCACGGGAAGACATGGGAGCGCTTTCGGAACACATGGCGAGGCTCCAACAACACGGGGGCTGCGGATACCCACGGGACGGCTGCAGGGAAACACGGAAGGGCTGCGGGATAACTCGGGAGTGCTGTGGTAACTCACGGGAGGACCGCTGCAACAATTGGGAGGGCTGTGATAACCCACGGGAAGGGTCCAATAACCGAAGGGGGGCTGCGGCAACCCGAGAGAGGGCTGCTGGAAGACACGGGAGCTCTGCGGGAACCTTCGGGGGTGCTACAGCAAACCGTAGGAGGACTGCGGGAGACACGGGAGGGATGCGAAAACCCACGGGAGGGCTGCGGCAACTCTCGAGAAGACTGTGAGAGACACGGGAGAGCTGCGGGAAGACATGAGAGGGCTATGGAACCCACGTTATAGTGCAAATGAGGCAACAGCGTGTGATAGCAATTATTTGCAATTGCGCAGGGAATAATGGAAGGAGGAATTACATCAAAGCAGCTTATTTAGCCTGTTAGGTTTTTTTAGGTTTAGGTAGTTAGGTTATCTTTAGGTTTAATGTGTTATGTTTCGTTTAGGTTTAGGTTAGGGTTTCTTTAGGTATAGGATGTTAGGTTTTCTTTAGGTTTAGGTTGTGCAATTTTTTTTTAATTTTTTAGGTTATCTTTTGGTTTGCTTTTAGGTTGTTAGGTCACTAGTTGCTCTTTAGGTTAGTTAGGTTGTTGCATTTTCTTTAGGTTTAGGTTGTTGACATCCAATGATTGATGTCACATTCCTAATCTGCATGAAATTTCTGGTCGATTCACGTATAACTTGCTGAAATTTCGACCAATACCATTGGGTAAGTCATAATTTTTGGCATATATTTGCTGAAATTTTTCAAAATTTGACTTGACCGCCAACAATAGATGTCAAATTCGTAATCTACGCTAAATTTCCAGTCGATTAATGTGTCACTTACCCGAATTCCAAAGGCGGTACTATTCTACAAATGTTCAATGAAAATGCACGAGGAGAAATGTTAGGGAATTCGAAGTGCATAACATTGACATCATTCCCAGACAATTTCATCTTCAAATCCATCTCTGTTGTACCGCCATCCCCTGACTACTCAATACCTGTTGAAAACTTAGAACCAAAAATGAAAAGACCTGGGGCCTGTAAAATGAAGTGATGATGCGGTGTAGTGTTCCGCATGGCTCAGCTTTTGGCATGAGCCAGAGCCACTGGCTCACCCGATCGGTGAGCCAGCTCATGAGCCATGGCTCTGGCTCCGCACTTTTGTTGAGCTGGCTCACGAGCCAGTGCCATGGCTCAACATAAAAAAAAAATTTTTTTTTTCTCGTTAATATGCACATTTTGTTAAAAGTGAGAATAAGCCAACACAAATCATAATTATGAACTGGCTAAAGGCAAATTGACTTTCAGTGACCAAAAATTCCGAAAATTAAAAAAAGTGATGATTTGGAAGAAAAAAAAATGAAAAATTAGGAGAAAAGTTGATCCATTGAGCCGTGGCTCACAAGTTTCGTTGAGCTGGCTCATGAGACATGGCTCTGGCTCAAAATTACTACATGAGCCACAGAATTAATTGGATGATAAGGCGCTCCGTACTGATAGGGTACAATTTAGAAATTTACTCTTGTCATATTATATACAACAATGTTTCAAATATGTAAAAAAAAAAAAATTTCCGAAGAATGAGCGCAAAAATTAAAACTACAATTTTATAGTATTTTTGTGGCATAATGAAGCATAAGCTACTATACCCGCGGGATAGTGAGCATAGCCTCCTATAACCGATAAGTCTTCCCCGTATCTGCCAAGAGATGAGGAGAAGCTCAGATGATGAATTTGCTCACCAGCAAAAAAGAGTTTGCTTGTGATAACTGGTGGATCATCATCACATAGTCCGGGTTTGAACCAGTTTTCCCAATCGGCTCTGTAGCGCAATTGATAGTGCATTGGGTAAGAAAACCCGATACGTGGGATCGTACCCTACTAGAAACAATATTTTTTGGTTGGCAACTAGGTTTTGTTTTTCGTAAAAGCATACTACAGGTTCGTAAAGGATTTTATTAAACATTGCTCACAATCACAAGAAGCCAATAGCTTGACTAGTTAATATCAGTTTGCGCCTAATCCAATAGCCATGTGAGCAACCCTAACTGCAAGATGTCCTTTCGGGTAGTTAATTTGTGATAATTCCAATTCAGGATTGGATTTAACCAAATGAAGCTAAAATATTTATTTTCCACTACTCATACAGCCAGCCGGTCTGAAATTAATATATCCAGTGGAAGTTACTTTTGACCCCATGCTCCTTGCTGGAGAAAGGGTGTGGATAAATTAATTACGGACAAATGAACCTACCCATACGTAGGAACTTAATCGACACGGTATAAAAAAAAATTTTTTTATTGAAGGTGTTTATGGTTTTAGAAAGATCATCTAAAAGCAGAGAAATTTTTTTTAAACAGTTGCAGTCCCGGCAATTAGAAAAAAACTTTTGACTTTTTGAAAATTGATGGGCGTTTCAAAAAGATTATCCAAAAATTTCAGTTTTTGGATATCCAAAAAATATTTTCTCCGCCTTTCACCAAAATCACCTAAGTTTAGCAAATGTGCATTGTAAGAGATGAGGGTGAAGACAGCGAACGGTATTAAGATTGATTACTCTCGTTTACTTGAGATCACTTGACTGAAGTAAGGCAGCGGGTCTTGACGCATATCGCCCAGCAAAAAATCCCATGGCTACCCCGCAGCAAAAAAAAAAAAAAAAAAAACCCATGACTACGGCTCATGCCTATCGTCCAGCGAAAAATACCATGCCTACCGCCAATAAAAAAATCTATGCCAATGAAATTAAAGTGTATATAGACGCGTACGAACCATTCATCATTTCTTTTTAATTTTCATTCAACCTAAAAAACGCCACCTTAACAACGCTTAAATAAAATAACAAAAAACCTAAACGCATCTATCAAAAAAAAACTACGATCATAAGAAACTAACCTACAAATTCTATAATAACCTAACAAAAAACCTAATTAAAATCTGAACAAATCTAGAAAAATGAACCTAACGTCGTAAGAATCTAACAAAAACTTAGCAAAAAACGCTTAAATAAATTAACAAAAAACCTAACCTAACAACCTAAATCCACCTAACAAGAAAAAACAGATCGTAAGAACCTAACATAAAAATCCTAAAATAACCTAACCCTAACCTTAAAACCTAACAAACCAGCAATCTAACCGAAAAATCCTAAAAGTACCTTACCCTTACTTAAAATCTAAAAAATTAATAACCTAACAACCTAACAAACTAATAGCCTAACAAACGTAACCTTAATAATGTTTAAATAAAATAACAAGAAACCTAAACTTATCTAACGAATAAAACCGAAGATCATAAGAACCTAACAAAAAAATTTAGTGATGTGTCGAATACTTGGTAATACCCAAGTGGGGTGTCTAACGTAAGCTAATTCAAATTGAATTAGCTTATGGTTTCAAATTATTCAAATTGAGAGCTTTCAAACTGTTGATTATAATAATTTGTAATATGTTTATGTAATATTTATAACCCATTCACTCCAGATTGTGGTGGAGAAATGTTAACATCTCCCTACGGACAGGTTAAGGTCAGTAAACGATTTCTTTTGACTTCATAAATGTTTCCCTCTTCAGAGAAAAGTCTCACTGCATACTGTGCTCGCTGGAGCTGACAAGTACTGCCTAGCAAAACGAGCAAAATTTGGGAAAACCAGTTGATATATTTTCCACCGATCAAATGGGCTTTCCAATCTGCTCAGAAGAGAACGAGTTGTCGCTAGAGAGGAAGCAATTTCGGAATTAGAAGTGGCGTCTTGAGAGTTTTCGTCAAGAATTGTATTTTCCGTTCCAGATATTTCTAAAAAGCAACTCCAAAACGTATTATCTCAATGAGTAATTGAGTTGGGTCACCCCAAATTGTTGACCTGATCGAGTTACCGGACGGTCCGGCTTCGACCTCCCTATTGATCAGAATTTTATCAACACTGGATCCCTTATTCTTTTCCATGGGCAATTTGGCCATTAAAATGAATGTATTTTTTACAATGAAATTTTCGAACCAATTTTGCAATAAAAACAAGAAACAAGAAGCAGTTTGGATTTGGATCAACGAACGAATGAATTAAAAAACATATTGCATTACTTCAAAGTTGTTGATATTTTGCTGTAGAATATTCGACCGAATATTCGTCAACTGTTCTGAGAAATACCGGATACCGTTTATTCGGTAAACCGAGAAGCATTTGGCCGAAGTATTCAGTGTACCGAATATTCGGCACATCTCTAAAAGTATTCTATAATAACCTAAGCTATAAAAACCTGAACAAATCTAGAAATTAAACCTAACGTCGTAAGAACCTAACAAAAAAAACCTGGCAAAAACACAAACAAATTAACAAAAAACTTAACGGCGCTGGGCTAAAAACATTCGAGATGCACAAAGTGCATCTTGACCACGAATGTTGGATGGGTTAGAGTGATAATTCTGCCACTCAAATCTTTTCCACAAACTGCACATAGATTTGCTTCCATGAACATTTTTATGGTGCCACAGACTTCCCAACTGGTTCAAAACCGAAAGGGAAGAAGAATTTGGTTGCGACGCGAGTTTCTCCAGTTATCTTTTTTCCAAACACCCTATACGATCTTTCTGAAACCGTAAACACTTTCACTAAAAATAATTTGGTTTAGGAGTTTATTTGTCCAAAATTATTTTCTCCACATATTTTCTCCAGAAAAGAGAATGGGATCAACATTACTTTCCCATAGGATAAATTAATTTCAGATAGACTGTATGGACATTATGTAAGCACAAAAGTATGTTTTGTTAAATTTTTTTTTCATCATAACTGTATGAGTTAGCTGTTGCTTAGAGTGGAAGGATTTTTTCTGTTTCTTGAAAATTTAAGTTGCCACCAGCTAAAAGTGTTCCATGTACCTAATGATGTACCTACTGGTTAAAATTTGGTTGGAATATGTGACGATTTAAACGTGCCTCAAAAGGCTTGAAGTTTTTACATTGTTTTGTAATGGAGCATGAGCAAGTTGGAGCTGGGTGAGTTGAAAAATCTGTAATTAATTCAAATCTGAATTAATCTTTATGAAACTTAAGAGAAACATATACCGACGCATGCTCACTGCAAGAATCTTGAAATTTTTATAAAAATATCAAAAACTAATTTTTATTCCAAATTTTTCAAAAAAAAAACTCAAACCCATTAATGCAGTTTAATGGGTTAGTTTCAATTTCCTTCATTTTACTAAACAAATATTTAAATCTTTTACTAGATAATCATGAAACCAACTAAAGCAGTAGGCGATTCACGATAAATCCAAACAAGTAGCACATGACTGAATAAGTGGAACACTTTTAGGGTTAGCAACTTAGATTTTCAAAAAAGGTAAAAATTCTGTCATCCTGTTGCTGTTAGCAGTAAACTATTTTTCCCCTTTCGAAATTGCCATAGTAGATTCTCCCATAAGGATTTTGCCTAAAAGTTTCTTTTTGAGCAACGCTCGGCGGTTGACTCTGCTCGCGATCTTTTGAAATTGCTCCGTTGACTCCGCTCAGGCTCGGGAGTTTTCCAAAATTTTTGTCTGGCTCTTTTTCAAAAATCAATCTTCAGACTAACTATGATTGCTCTCATAACCGCTTACCCTAGCATCCAATTCGTATGAGATATTCTCAACAG
The DNA here is from genome assembly GCA_002738285.1 of Holacanthella duospinosa. NCBI lineage: Eukaryota > Metazoa > Arthropoda > Collembola > Poduromorpha > Neanuridae > Holacanthella > Holacanthella duospinosa. The sequence continues at coordinate 180,187 of NIPM01000109.1, forward strand.
AACCAGAGCCGAGAACAGGAAGCCCAAACCGTTTAGGTTTTGTTTTGGACTGAAAATTTTAAAAATTCCCCCACACGCACCCACGCAGTAGGCGGAATGGAATTAATTTTTTGGCCAAAATAGTCAATTCTTGAATTTGGAGATAAGACGATTCGTTCATACATAATTAAAATTAGTATCAATATGCTTCTTAACTGTAGGGCTCAAAATTTTTTGTGGAAAAGCGTAGCTAAGCGAGGGAAATACATTTTTCATTTTCCATAAGATTGCATTATGGAAACTTCTATTTAAAATACAGATAAATCCCAAAGTGGTAGAGGAAACCTTGTGAATAATAACTAATCTGCATCATATAAGTTACATATTCCTAAGAAAGCTAATAACATGGGTACTTGGTTCTAAGTCAATATACGATATTCAACGTATTATTTCCGGATAAGAGAAAATCCCCTTTTTGTAAGGGTAACAGCTTTGAATAGAGCTACGTTGGCACCTTTGTCCAGTAGTTTTCAAGGTCTAAATTGAATTAGAATAAAAAGAAGGGTAACAGCGTAAACGTTGATAAATCGATCTGGACTTAGCTGATCTACTCCAAAGTTCGAAAACCTGATTTTCTATCTAAGCGACTGCTGTCGTAAAATACGTGCAACCACAGCCAGTACCTGGCCTGAATGGACCCAGGAGTCGGCATGGATCACTCCATAGAAAAATCTGAACTAAACTGCATTAGCTGATTTTGGATTTTTTTTATTTTTGCCATGGCAAGGCCTCAAAGATAAGTTGAGAATCCTCAACGGGCTTAGCTTTCTCAGTGATATATAGCTGCCCATATCCAAATACTCCAGACTTCTCTCTCCTCCAGTTTCTGTTTTGTTTGGCTTTTGAAGTTTGGTCTTGTTTATTTTTTGTAAGTGAAGGTCCCTTAAATACAATTAGCTTTCCAATTGAATCTTTGAGGTAAAGTATAGAATTTTCATGGAATAAATTGTCTCTTATTCGAAAATCATTTTGTCACTGGGTCAAATCGATGAACAAGTAGCCATAAGTCTATTACATGCAAATATTGTAAGCTTCATCCACCAATACTACAAACCAATGATCCCGCAAATAAAAAACAAGGACAAGGACCTTACAAGAGACTCGAAATAAAAACCAACGTCTAATAAACTACCCAACAATACAGTCCAAAGAAAATCTTCAGCCCACCCCAAAATATGGTACTTATATACCNCGTCTAATAAACTACCCAACAATACAGTCCAAAGAAAATCTTCAGCCCACCCCAAAATATGGTACTTATATACATACCCCCGACAATATCCGGGATAGAACAGTCACGATTTAAGTTAAGACCAAGGAACACCTTTGTTCAACTACANATACCCCCGACAATATCCGGGATAGAACAGTCACGATTTAAGTTAAGACCAAGGAACACCTTTGTTCAACTACAAATAATAAGCATCATTCAATATTCGCACCCAGCCATATATTCTACATGATTCCTATTACTGAGATGTAAGTCAGCAGAAGCCTACCACCACCAAACTCCAACCAATCCAGCAGAACGTTGAAAGATCAACACATCGAAAANTAAGTCAGCAGAAGCCTACCACCACCAAACTCCAACCAATCCAGCAGAACGTTGAAAGATCAACACATCGAAAGGGAAGCACGAAGGTACAGAACACAAAGAATGAAAGACAATACTAAAGACATACTCCACGAAAACGACACCTAACTTCTTTAAAATCCAAGAACTGGTGGCCGGCACACACCTGAGTAATTCTCGACTAAGAAGACCCAAAAATACTACAAATTCTCATTGTCCCGGATGCTTTGTCAGCTTTACTTTTTGGAGAAACTGGTAATAATATGTACTTTTTTATCTGCACTATCGCTAATCCTAATTACAAAATCTAGCGAACACCCGATCGAAATTGACTAGAAGCTTTCACCAAGAAGAAATAAACAAAACATGGTTATTCTGCTAACGTACCAATATTTTATGAAGTAAATTTTCTAGAAAACCAAGCAATCAAAAAAACTTCAAATTCAAAAAGAAAGCAGGCAGTGAACACAATTTTCTTCAAAATCAACTTACCTCATGAAAACCAACACGTGTATACAGCATTATCCAAATTAAGCTGTGGCTTCTTTCTCCGCCTTTCACCAAAAACGGCTTCGGGCACGCGGTACACAATTAGTAAATTAATGAAGGTGAAGCTAGCCGACTAAAAATAGTGAGAGTGCCGGTAGTAAAATTTGTTTTATATATACTAATTATTATAAATAAGGCCACTTGTCACTCCCACTATCCCAATATTTTCCAGACAAAATACATCAGCTAGCTATTGTGAGAGAAAAAGTAGAGTTGCCTGTGTATTTCTACACTGGACCATGGGTCTCCTTATCTCACAGGAGAGTTTGTAACTCAAACTTGTCATTATCTCTGGGGATTAAAGCCTTGCTTGGCTACTGTTAGAGTACGAGTCTCCTCACATCTAACCACCGGGCGATACAGAATCCTTTCCACACTATCTAATTCAAATTGAAACGGAAATTTTACCAAAATAACTTTTATCTGAATCTTCACTTTATTTTGAAGAGTAAGACCAAAGTGAGGGTACAAGGGTTTCAGGAAGGGACTTCGCCTATTAGTAAACTTGCTTAAAAGATTTTGTCCCTTCCTGACCCCCTTCCATGTCATCACGGGTTGGATTGAACCAAAGGGCGCTCAAAAAAAAATTTCACAACCGTGTTATGTGTTTCTCTTGAGCGATGAAATGACCTATACAAATGTTGCTTAGAATAGTTCAGTTTACAAATTTTTCTAATAAAATTTTTCTCTGTGATCACTTGTTCAAGTTTTTTTAAATTTAAAAAATTTAAAAAAACTTGGAAAAATTACACAACCGTGTTGTGCCCCTCTTGAGCGACCTAATGACCTATACAAATGTTGCTTATAATAATTCAGTGACCAACTTTTTCTAATAAACTTTCTTTTTGATCAACTTTTAAAGTTTTTGAAGTTTTTCCTTGCAATTACGTGGATTGAGAGGATGTTTTTGTGAATGTTTTTGTTAGATAATAGGCGTATTCACGCAAATACGGATCGGTAACATGCACAATCGTGATTGGGTTAGTTGAGCGTGATACATACCTGTAACGGATATCGCGTTCAGGTAGTTCAGACCATATTTTCCCGCGGCGTTTTAAAGAACCGAAGGCTCGTGGAACAGTTATCGGAGGCGCGCAAAGCGAGCCGGATATTGCGCCCCGCCATTTCTTTCGCGTGATAACAAAGTACTGATGAAATATTTTATTAACAACCTAACCTAACAAATCCTAATCCTAACAACGAATGAATATTAATTATTCAAAAACTTCAATAGTTGATCACAGAAAAAAAGTTTATTAGAAAAAATTGGTCACTGAATTATTATAAGCAACATTTGTATAGGTCATTAGATCGCTCAAGAAGGACACATAACATGGTTGTGAAATTTTTCCAATTTTTTTTTAATTTTTTAAATTTAAAAAAACTTGAACAAGTGATCACAGAGAAAAATTTTATTACAAAAAGTTGGTCACTGAACTATTCTAAGCAACATTTGTAGAGGTCATTTCATTGCTCAAGAGGGACACATAACACGGTTGTGAATTTTTTTTTTGAGCGCCCTTTGGTTCAATTTAATCCGCTAACCTCATTCTCTCCAAATTTTGCACAATTCATTTGCTGTCTAAAATTTTTTTTGGGTGAAAGCGANCAAAAAGTTGGTCACTGAACTATTCTAAGCAACATTTGTAGAGGTCATTTCATTGCTCAAGAGGGACACATAAGACGGTTGTGAATTTTTTTTTTGAGCGCCCTTTGGTTCAATCCAATCCGCTAACCTCATTCTCTCCAAATTTTGCACAATTCATTTGCTGTCTAAAATTTTTTTTGGGTGAAAGCGANAATCCGCTAACCTCATTCTCTCCAAATTTTGCACAATTCATTTGCTGTCTAAAATTTTTTTTGGGTGAAAGCGACTTTCTACTGCACGGGTTAATTTGGATAATGCTGTACAACAACAGCAGAACCAAACGAGGACTGAACTTTATCCCCGACTTTCTAAGATTGAGGCTGTGGATTTCTGTCTACGTCATGATTCTAGGGACTAGGAACATCAGAAAGGAAACCTATCAATGCAACTAAAATATAATCTGTATATAAGAAACATGAGGAAGTTGTCCTCATCACACAAACTCTAAATAATAAAAATCATCAAAACAATAATGCCGCGTTTAGAGTATCACTGTGATAACTCCATTCACGGCGTGACGTGAAAGTGAATCACGGTTTTCTCTTTTCCAGCGTTAAAATTTATAGTGTCACTGCGTTCACTCCTCATCACTTCACTAACAAAACTTGAATCACTTTGCGCAACAAGCCATTTATAGTTTCACTTTTGTATTCCTATTAATTTACGGAAAATTTTAAATATTTGCTTTCCTGCCAGTAAATATGTCTGTTTTCCACTTCAACATTTCATCACTCCCGTCCCCTCTTCCAAAAGTTGAATCCAATTCAACTCGACAAAAGTGAAGGGAGTGAAGTGAAGGCAGTGATTCCTCTTTGACTATAAACTTAAGAACACGAAGTGATTCACGCCATGAAGTGAAGAGAGTGAATCACTTCCTTCACTTCACTATCCTCACTTTCGACTATAAATTGGCAGCAGTGATAGAATAGTGACGCAGGTGACGTGAAAGTGACGAGAAGGTGAAACTTTAAACGCGGCATAAGTGTTAAGGAGTAACTTAACGCTACTCAAGCTAGACGTAAAATCAGAATTAGTTTTGTAGGCTCAGGGCCTGGGTTTATATACCCGTAAAACTCGAGACTCAAGCAAAAACTGTTTTGTCACGCAGTGAAACAAAGGAACTAAAATAAAACTTCACTAGACTAATCCTGCTAATTATGATAATTAATAACAGAAAACACTGAAACAAAATGGTAAGCAATATTAACATAAATTATGTAATAATAATTTAATAACAAAAAAAAATAAGAGAACTTCATTATACTGACACTTATCAAATCTCTTTGTGTTCCCGGTTTACACGGTAAGCTACCCTATTTTTTCTCAAGACTAGACGTAATAATTTTTATTTAAGATTGTCCTATTCGATTTTGCATATATCTTAATACGTATGTTAGAGTCAGTCATGATTCTGACTCAGCGTCGACCCAAAAATTTAGAAAATCAGTTATGACTCCAATGTTAGCGACTGCCTCAGACCAAACTGAAGTCATGGAGAACACTAGTCCTAAAATGCAGTCCCTAGTTTATATTTTGGAAACTCCCAAATGATCCCAACTTTGAGTGGAATTAGACTTTTATCCATTTAATTTATGTGGGATCCCAATTGTCGGTTATCTCAAAGTTAGTAGAAGTTACCTTTCCACTAACAATAATTCCACATCAAAAAATAGGAGAGGTTTTCTGAGATTCAAAATGAGCTACTTGACATCCGCGTAACGAAAAGAGACAAGCTAGAGCGGAGCCCGAAAAAAAAAATTTTTTTTTGGAACCTGAGAATGAACGGAGCCAGACCAAAATAATTTATTTGTACCCGGAGCTCAATCGTAACCCGAAAAAATATTGGAAGCCTGAGCGGGAGGAATCTTTAAAAAGTAATGTTGGGAGCTGTAAATTAGCCCTGGGAAGCCTTCTGGGAGCCGAAGTGTAAAAACGTAAAGAGCGAGAGTACGGGCGGAGGCTAAGAGAAAAACAAACCTTGCGAGCCGTAGCTCAAGTGCAGCCCAAAAGTAAAAAGCCTTACCCCTAATTTATACTTATCCTTTCCATCACCTTTACCCTTTAAAACTTTGGAATCTGAGTTCGAGGTAAAACATCCGCCACTTCCAGTGTCAATGAGTCTCAAGAAATCATCTCACTGAACAATACAGAATTATTAAGTAGAGTCCAACCAGTGTTTTTGGGACGACTGGAAGTTACTTTTGACCCATGTTATTTGCTGGAGAAAGGGTTGCTCCAAAAATTATTGTCAATAAGACTCCTTAAAGCAAATTTTTTTAGATGATGCTGTTTACATGTTTCAGAAAGATTGTGCTAAAGTAGAGAGGAGAATTTTTTTAATCAGGTCTCTGTGACGTCTCGGAAAAAAGTTACGATTTTTTGAAAATTGTAATTTCGGAACATTCTTTTGAGACAATGTACATGAGAAGTTAGGTGTCCCAAACGAATGTTCCGAAATTACAATTTTCAAAAAATCGTAACTTTTTTCTAGATGTCGCAGAGACTTGATTAAAAAAACTCACCTCTCTACTTTCGCATAATTTTTCTGAAACATGTAAACAGTATCATCTAAAAAAAATTTGTTTTAAGGAGTCTTACTGGTAATAACTTTTGGAGCACCCCTTTCTCCAGCAAATAGCATGGGTCAAAAGTAACTTCCAGTCGTCCCAAAAACCCTGGTTGGACTGTAAAACAATTTCCTCACAAAAATAATCATCGGTGTGGAAGGTTTTTATAGAATCTCTCCTTTTACATATTGCTGAAAAAAGGGTTATCTGCACCCTATTATGCGCAGAATATTTCAAAAAATTCAGTCCAAAAAAAAAAATTTAAAGCCCAAACTCTATTGTATTCTACAACTACAGGGTGCCTGAAAAGTCAATGGAACATGGAGAAAGCATTGCTTGGAAAACACATGAGAAAAAAACTCGGCATGGTGTTCTCTCAAATCCATCCTCTTTGCTCCATGCTCCATTGACTTTTCAGACACCCTGTATAAATGCCTGTCACCTCGCCACTTGTAGTTTGCTGTGGGACACCTTGTATTTTGTGTTGTAGACTTCCCAGTCTTTCTGTTTGGAAGCTCTGATGTAGTGAACATGGCATACACCTTTTGAGCAAAATGAAAAAACACTAAATACAACTAAAAGCAAAATGTATTCTTGTATTTGAATCCGCATCTTTTATGAGAATTTGGTGAAAAGCAGGGCCCATGGAGATAGATTGTTTGAAAGCTGAGCTTTAGATGTCGTTCCGTTTTGGTATTAGGGATAGGAGTTTTTTGGAAAAAGTTTTGGGAGTGTTCTATGTTAGAAATTTTTATTCATTTTTTACGAATAAATAATTATTTAAAAAATTAAGTCTGACTTTCTATTTCCTAATTAAATTACTTGGGTATTATTAACAAATTATCGCTCTCACATTTATAAGGTGGAATGATAAGGAGAACGGACCATCTCAAACGTTTTGTCTGAAGACCAATGTAGTCATTAGCGTCAAAGTGTAGTGCGCTGTTTCCATGATTTTTCTAATTCATAACGCCTTTCGTGAATAGACCCATCGCATCCATCCACAAGCGCTTCAGTTTCTCATTATGTGAAATCCATGAATGGATGCACTTGAACGGGAACTCAATCAACGTTTGGTGATGCACGTCGTTCCCATTATTTCTAATTGAACATGCGCTTGAATTTAGGCAAGAAATTTAAATTTAAGCTGTCCCAATCATTCTAAAACTAAAAAATATTACCCATAGTTTATTATGAAATTAAATCTAAAAGTTTTTAAAATCCATTAAAATAAATGTAAATAATTTACGGCAGTTGTATCTAGCGATGCTTTGATTAGGACAGCATGACACTTCGAACATTTTCTTTGCGCGCTAAAAGCTCACTTCAAAGTGTGGCGCTCATGATTCATGTGAGAGAACGATATTTTGCTAAGAAATAAAATAAGCTAATGAAGATAGTCTATTAAAACCCTAGTAATTACAAACAGAAAGTCAAACTTTATTCTTTTCAAATAATTAGTTAATTTATTCGTAAAAATCAATAAAGAATTTCTAACACAGAACACTCAAAAAACTTTTCCCAAAACGGAACGAACCTATAAAGCTCAAACTATAAAGCTTCCAAACAATCTGTCTCCATGTATCCTGCTTCTCATCAAATTCTCAGAAAATGCGAATTCAAACACAAGAATACAACGTTTTGCTTAGTTGTATAATACAACTAAACAATACAACTTGTATTGTTTAGTATATTTTTAATTTTAATTTCAACTAGCGTTTATACCATGTTCACTGAATCTGCGCTTCTAAACAAAACTCCCAGAAAGTGTACAACATACAACATAACAAGGTGTCCTACACAAATAAAAGTGTGGCGAGGTTACAAGGATTTCTCTAGAGTAATTGCAAGCTAAAATCCATATAGGAGGATCTACTGCTAGGATTTGGAAAATTCTGAGCTTCTTTGATTAAATCCAACCCAATCCAACTAATATTTTCTGAATTAACAGAGGAGGCAAGAGTAGTCATTTGCGGTAGTGGATTATTCGGAAATTCTGTCGCTTACCATCTTGTCCAAAGTGGTTGGTCGGATATTATTGTTTTTGAGCAAGAGTCGAAATTTGGCAAAGGGACTTCTATGCATGGTTCAGGAACACTTGCCCTGTTGAAGCCAGTGCAAGAGAAACAAATTATTGCTAAAAGCATGGAGTTGTACAAGAAGTTACAAGCAGCAGGTCACGATATTAACTATGAAGAGTGTGGAAGCCTTTATCTTGCCCAGAATAAGGAACGGATGGTATTACTGAAACGTCGTGTGGCGATGAATCAAGTCCAAGGATTGGACTGTAAGGTACATGTACAGATTTGGAAGACGATGTCACTCGATTTTTTTGATAATAGACTAGCCGGCGCTCGCGAGCCGGCTGCCGCTGCCTCGGGCGTCTATTTTTTATCACAAAAATGAAAAAAACATTAGTCGGTATTCAAGCAACGTGCACAGCTACCGTCACATGATTAAGTTATTCGTTGTTTAAAATTACCGAAAATTAGATAATCATATTAGATGGCAGTACCGATGCCTTCAGAAGTAGTTAGAGCTTTTTGAATTTTTTTTTCACACCCTGTTTTACAAACCTCACATATAAATATATTCAACCCACATACTAAAACTTTCTCATAGTGTATACCCACCACAATGCAAAGTCGGACACGACTACTACGAAATTATTCAAGATTTACATGGAATGCAAAAAGTACATTTATTGAGATGCAGACTAATACAAAAGAATTAAAAATTGGAAAATATTGTTGGATAAATTTTCATACAGGCAGAAAATTTTGTTGGGTAAAAATTCATACAGGCGGAAAATATTGTTGGATAAATTTCCATACAGGCATGGGGTGGACATAGGCTGCTCCTATAATGCCCATGATCCTTTCAGATTACATAAAATTGAGATATTATACAATGCTGAACAATTGTTTATAAAGGTTGTATGTTAAAAAGGTTCTTATTACTTTGTAGCGAAACAATCTGAAGGGCTGCGGAATAGCGCATTCGGTTCAGCATCAAATTTTCAATAGGAAACACTTATCATTTCATAATTTAATGGATTCTCTATCAACTTATATCAAAATGTATTTAAAACTTCATACCTAATTTCGTAGAAACAGCTATTTTTGCTTAGTTCTGTTCTTGTAGCTTTGTAACGACACAACCTGAAGGGTTGTCGATTCAGCATCGAATTGGTTAATCATTTATGTTCCATATCCCTACATAACCGCTAAAATGACCTTTAAAACAACTGTTCAGCATTGTATGTATAATTTCTCAATTTTATGTAAAAGGAAAGGAACATGGGCATTATATGAGCAGCCTATGTCCACAGCATGCCTGTATGGATTGATTGATTGATTGATAAAAATTTATTCAAGTGTCAGTAGTATCATTTTAACTATAAAAATGGTATAATTACTAAGACACTCCTAAATGGGTAACTATACAATTAATTGATTTAATGAAGAATGTTAAATTCCTAATATTAAAAATAATGTTGAGTTTTTATAAATTTCGTAAAAAGAGAATTGACATGAATGGAATGTACAAATCCATGATGAGGTTAGTTAGTATTTTATTTCGAATTTACTGGAAAGGAGTTTGCCAGTCTAATAACAGTATCTTTGACCTTGTACCGCATCAGCAAATTTAGAAATATCTATAGAATGGTCGTCAGATTTTTTTAAATCATAAATTCAGTTTTACTGTAATTTATGAGCAGCCGTTTTTTTTACACCAATCATCAAGAGCATTTAAAGCTTTGTTCAATTTGACTATGCTTTTGTCAATGTCTGAATCAAAAGACGACATTGCCAGTTCATCAGCATAGAAAATTAGATTAATATCTGGGTCATCGATTATAGATTCAATGTGATTTATAAAAAGTGTAAATAACATTGGTCCTAGTATCGATCCTTGAGGTACTCTACACTTAACATTAAATGGAGAAGAGACTTTACTATTTTGAAATCGACAAAAATTACCGGTACTTTTCCTTTAGCTTTGTCGATGTTATGATAAATATAAGTGGTACCGATAGATGCGGAATATGTAAGAATTTTTTGAGTTTTTTTTACTCACCCGCTCTGACCTGCCTCGCATATTTTGTCACTTGGATTTTAAAAATAACTCCTGTTGAGTCCAGTGTTCGTCACCCTAGTCACCCGTTCCCGTCCCGTCCCCGTCTTTGTGTAAAAAAATTTCCCCCGTCCCGTCCCGTCCCCGTCTTCTCATAATAAAAGAGTTCTCCGTTTCCTTCCCGTCCCTGTCCTAGGAAAAAAAATTTTCTACCCGTCCTTTAATTTTGAATTTTAGTGTACTAAATTGAAATTGTGTATTTTACCTACTTTCGCAATCAAAATTTCGATTTCGAGCTTCTTGTAATTATAAATTTCTATTTCGATCAGCTTGGGGTACTAAATTTTTATTTTTATTTGAAGTCAAAAAATATATGAAGTTTGATTTTGATTTCATATTGGCTAGATTTGAATTTCGATTTTGAATTGTACAAAAAATGAATTTCAATTTCGATTCGGTAGGCAAAGTTGATTTCGGTTTCGATTTTGATTTCTATTACGAATACCAAAATGATTTCGAAAATCGAAATTCAATTTCCATACAAATCGAAACTCAAAACTAGGCAATAGATTCATACCTTTTCAGTCGAACGAAATCGAACCCTATGACTTTTCAGACTCTGGAAATCGAAACCCATAATGTTTAAGCCTCGAAATCGAAACCAATAACATTGTAAGCTCTCCAAATCAAAATCGAAACGTTTATATTAGTGAGCTCTAATAATTGCAATTTCGATTTCCAATGAAGCTAAGTTGGAAGTCTGTGCCTGAATAACACCCGTCTTTTAAAAAGAAATGTCTTCACCCGTCCCCGTCTTTTGTAGAAAACAGACTTCTCTGTCCCCGTCTTTCCTAAAAACCCGTCTTACCCTTCTTTCATACTAAACATCCTCACCCGTCCCTGTCTTTCCCAAATACTCAACTCACCCGTCCCCGTCTGTCTCAAAAATTCGACTCATCCGTCCCCGTCTTTTCAAAATAATCAACTCACCCGTTCCGACCCCGTCTTTCTCAAAAATTCGACAAACCTGTCTCCGTCCCGTCCCCGTCTTGTCAAAATAATCAACTCACCCGTCCCCGTCCCGTCTTTTGAGAGAAAAAAGGGGCCCCGTCCCCGTCCGGACGGGGACGGGAAAGACGGGATGCCGAACAGTGGTTGAGTCAGCCTCAACACTAGATGAGAAGCGGAGTGAGGTTAGCTGAAATGGGAGAGTAAAAAAAAATTCTTACATATTCCGCATCGATCGGTAAGCGTTTTTAACGCCGTGTCGCATGACTTACCTCTCCTAATCCCATGCTGGTTTTTATTCAAAACGTTACTATTTTGTAGGAAGTTACTTAGCTTAATTTTGAAAATTCTTTCAAAGACTTTACTGAGAAACAATGTACTAGTGATAGGGCGATAGCTAGAACACTTGTTCATCTTACCCTTTTTTTTATATAATGGAATTACTATACCTGATTTCCCGACCGTTGAGAATTTACATGTTTTAAAAATAAGTGAAAACAGCAATTTAATAGGCACTAAAAGATCTATTGCGCATTTCAAAAAAAATATTGGCGGTATTTCATTAAAAGGATCTACGCTTCTAGGTTTGGTCATTGCAATTGCGTCTAGGATACTTTTTATCTGAAACTTCATCTGAGATATTATGATTGCACATACCCTCCGAATTACATATTTCCATTGAAGGTTCACTATATGTCGTGAAAGATTCCGCGAAACATTTCGATATATCTTCGTCTGTCGAATATACAGAACCTGAATCAGAAGTGATAGAGCTAAAGACCTTTTGTACTCTACTTCAGGGGTGCGAGTGGGCTGACTTTTTGAAAGCCCAGCCCAGCCCGTTAAAAAATCAATTATTTTAGCCCACGGTCCACTGACCGGGCCTTCGGCCCAGCCCAGCCCAGTCCACCAACAAATAAATTTCCATAACCCAGCTCATCCCAATCTAGCCCAGCCACAAAAATCATCGAAACTTTTTTGTTTTAAATATTTTTCGAAATTCTCTGCAGTCACCTTGAGAGTTTCACTTTCAAGGTGAAACTTTCAGCCGCGCGGGATTGAAAATTTCAAATTTCAGCCCAGCCAACCCGGCCCATAAGAAATTATTACTCACAAACCCATCCCAGCCCAGCCCAATACAAGTTCAGCCCAGTTCAGCCCACAGCCAAGTGGGCTGGGCTGGGCACAGCCCATCATGGGTTAACCCAGCCCATTCGCACCTCTGCTCTACTTCTAAAATTTGTAAGTTGGTTTACAGTATTCCACAGTTTAGTTGTCTTTTTCGTATTTTGTGAAATTGAGAAAGTGAAATTTTTTTGCTTTATGAATTGCGTTGGTAAATTTATTTTTAAGTACCTTATATGCCGAATGTGATTCTGTAGTCTTATCATGAAGAAAGGATGTATAAGCTTTATCTCTAATTTTACGCAAATCTAGTATATCCTTTGTTATCCAGGGACTATATCTACCTCTAACTTTCAACTTCTTTAACGGCGCGTGTTCTTTGATTACCTTAAAAATCTTATTGTTCATTTCAGTTAGGAAAACATCAACATCATGAACATTTCCATCAGACCAATCAATCATTTTAAGATATTCAGAGATAACTTTCCAACGAACTTTTTTCCAGGCTCTGAAATGTATAATTTTTCCAGTCATTTTCAAATGGTTTGAGAAATATCTAGTAACATAGACAAAATCATGATCTGAATAAACACATGGGTATGTACCTGATTCCTTGTATCTTAACATATTTGGTACATATAGGTGGTCAATTAGAGAATTTTTAGTTTTAGTCACCCTAGTCGAATAGGTAATTACTTGTGTGTCCTAATCCTTTCAAAATATTAATGAATCTGAATTTAGTGTTTATGTAAGTTAGTAAATCAATGTTAAAGTCTCCTGTAATAATTAATTCTTCTAACAGGTTAAGTTTAAGTGTTAGTAATTCAAGTGAGTCAATGAATTGTTTTAGGTACGCCGTATGGGGAGGTCTATATATGGATACCAGTACATACGGTTTTGTAGATTTATATTTGATTTTAATAATGGAGATTTCAATTTCTTTGTGAAAATTGAAATTTTCAGTAAATTTGTCAAGAGTAATAGCTTCGTACGAACAGTCATCCGCAATGTACACAACCGAACCCTCACCATGGGTTTTATACTTAGAGTCATTTCTTATAAAATTGAAACCATCTATGAAGAACGAGGAATCCAGGTCAGAGTCATTCAGTTTAGTCTCAGAAAGTGTCAACACCTTGAGATCCCCTTGTAAAATCGAGATTCTCAAGTCATCAACCTTGTTTCTGAGACTATTGATATAAAAATGCGATATCTTAAATCCTTTAGGCTTAACCTTAATCCGTCCCTGAACTGAACTCCTCTTGTCATGTTTAGATTGCGAATTGATAATGTTTGTATACTTACCTACGTTTACATCTAAATTATTACTGCTATTGAAGTCCAACGGCGGCGGTAAGTTTGTTGGTGACATAGGTCGAATAGGTGAAGAAAAGGAAGCATGTGATAAATTTTAATTGTCTACAAATGGTAGTACTTAGAAAAGTATCTTGACTTGCTATATTGAGAGATGAAATCTGTTGAAGGCATGAGGACATTTCTATGCTTGATTAGATTGACTTTGCATGTTAGTCCGACATTTAGTGACACATGTTCTGTGATATATATTTTTAGTTGTTTCCAGTGCATCTCTTTTTGTAAAATTAATCCAAGAAAATATTATGCCTCCATGGAAATTTATCCAACAAAATTTTCTAGCTGTATGGAAGTCTGCGCTTACAATATAGAACAGCAGTTGTAGAGATCATTTTACTCCTTAAGAGGGAAAGAAAAAATAGGAATTTGTGACCTATGATCTAGCCGTAGAACAGGGTTACCTTTTTGATTTTTGTGTTCAATATGTTAGTTCAAAAGGGGAATCAAATCATATAGGCTTACTTCAAAATAACTTTTCTTGAAAGCGTTGTTGTGTATTTGCATCCTGTTTACCGTTCTTGTAATTATCGTTTTGGTTCCAAGCGTCTTGATCCGTATGCAGAAATTCTTCGGGTATTCCCATAGCTGCAAACAAGTATATGGAATTGGCAATAATGCAATAATAATTGGAACGTGGATAAGTCCATGTCCTCAACTGACTTTCGTCAATGGTAATTCTATGCGGGGGATCAGCTTCAGACTCCTTCAGAGCAAGAACCATTTTTCTTTTCATGCCTGTGCTTACTTCAGGATCAAAGAACGCAAAAGCAGCGAAGTAATCGCTTATGTATCAAAGATGTGTTTTAAAGCTTTCCAAAGCTACTAAAGCCACTTTCTCATTTACCTTATTGTACTCAAACAATTTCTGTAAAAATTTAAGTTTCGCCGAGTGGCTGCATTAGCGTTCGCGGCTCTGAACCATGTCCCCATGTAAACGAAGAATAAAAATGTTGAAATTTACTAATCCATGGATTTCTTTTGGGCTCAGTATAAACTGAGACTGGGAGATGTAAATCTTCAAGCAGTAAAAAATCTCACCCATCCATCTGGCTCTGTGAACTTCACCCGGCGCCATAAGTCTGGCCCCTCGATGTGGTTCTGCTCCAAGAAATATTAATCCCAGTTCCAGAAATTCTTTGTAATCACCCCTGAGGTGAGCTTTAGTCAAGTGATTGCGCATCATCTGAATAAGAAAAACTTTGTTATCTGCAAAACTCGAAGCTATTCCAAGTTAGAGCATTGGATTTGCATATGCGGTCTTATCAATCCACTCCCACTGATCACGCAACGTTTGAATAATTGGATCTCTAGTCTACTTGATGTGCCAAACTGTGTTTTGAAGACGGTTTCGACTACTAGCTCCACTATGTAATGGCTACAAGCCAAGTGGAGGAGCTTTTTGTCCAACTTGATCAACTTATTCTGGATCAAATTGTAAACCCTGTATCGAATCTCCGTGTTGACAGAGGTCGTGTCAAAGGAAATGAAGTAGACCTTTTCTCGTAGACCCTATTCTTCGACGGTTTGAAAAATTGTTTCAGCTTCGGCTTCGCCAGTCCCTTGGAAAGATTGGAACTTCCAACAACTTCATTACGTCATCACCGGAGACGCAAACTGCTAGTCGATCTACTGTGGCGTGTGATGTAAGACATGGTAAAAGCTTGCCATCATAGTGAAGAACCAATGGAGCTGTTGGGTTAAAAGTCGTAATCTCCAGAGCAGTGGCTTTTTGATTGCGCATGCGCTCTCGACAAATAGATTCTCCGCTGAAAGATAACTCATCGATGTTCTGTTTCACTGCTGAAGCCGTTGCGGCGAGGACATAAGTGGTGTTTCGGCCACTTACTCTGGCCCTATCCAATTCGGAAGCAACCTATGGTGAGACAATAGGAATCGCTCCTCTACCTCTTCCAATTTGTCTGATAGGAAGGGGAGAATATTTTAAGTATTGATCAACTTGCGAATCCTCTTTCTTCGCTTGAACTGTTGCTCAGTTTGTGTTTCTTTCGTAATTCCTGGCTTGGTTTTGTAGATTGATCTCTTATAAAGCGCCGATGGATTGCTTCTTCCCTTTCCTAACGTCTTGATTCTTTAGCAGCCAAATTTTCATCCACGCTTGACATGGTTCCCCGTCTCGCTACGGGCATACTGAACTCAAACTGAATTACTGAATTACTGAATTACTGAACTCAAACTGAACTCTACACACACCACTCGAATTTGGTTCAATACCCTCCCAACAGCTGGGATATTTTTCCAACCTTCCATTGAATGAAACTTTTATACCCAGGGGCTGGGATATGCTTCGAACTTCTAAAAACTTGGTTGACAATTGCGTGAACATGACCCAAAAATACATGACCGAGAAAGGTTAACATCGGAGATCTCATTTTGGGATCTCGAAACTAATAATCCTACTCAGTGTAGCTCTGGATTAGTTAGCAGGGTTTGTACTCTATTTAGTTCATTTGAGAGTAATGGTAAAAAAAATTACAAAAAAAAAATTGATTTTGTCATAACTTTTGTCTGCTTTAATATTCCCAAGTGCTGCTTTTGCAGGTCGATTAGACATACTTTCTGCTAGATCTCCTAAAAGTGCTCACAAGAAATTTTCATAATTGAATTTTTTACAAAATTTTGAACTTAACCCTTTCTCAACTATTATAAGAAAACCACGTGAAAATTTCCAGTCCTTTGAGGCACCCCTAAACATTTACGAATCGGAACCAAATTTTAACCAGTTTAATTTTGCTCTAACATGCGAACAGTCATGAGTTGCAAATTAATGTTAAATTAAATTTGAACTTTTCATGTAGGTTTAGGTTACCCAACCCCAAACATGTTTGTCCGATTTCACCTGAGATCATTTTGTTGGGGATATGGACCCCCAAATGTCGTACCTTATTGTATCAATAACAGTTGGAGAAAACAGTAGGATAGAATTCCACAAATTTTTGAACTGTATGTATTAGATTGGGGTTGTAGAGATACAGAAGATTGTAGGGTCCCTACCCTGTGGTCGGAGGTTCGAGTCTTGGTATTCTCGTTAAATTTTTTTCTTTATATATCAGCAATACAATGGTTTTAGCTTAATGTCACCTCCGAGGGAGCCAAAAAATAGGTTGACAGTATACGGAGTTGACATTAGCCGATAATGGCAACTGACTAATACTTCATAGATTAGGTGACATAAACCGAAGTTTCTGGTTTTAAATGCGCATTTATTGATACGATAACTTTTTCGATTTATTTTACAGCTTTTGAAGTTATTACCTGAATTTGGAATACTCTAAAAGCAAATTACTTCTTAAAGTAATCGGCAAGTTTTTTTGCAATATGCCAGAAAAATGGCTTTGAGATATTATCGTGTCAGAAACTCCCAAAATATCGGTACTTGTTTGCAAAGTTCTTCACTTCCAATGTTGCTTATCATTAAAACTTTAAGTTTCTCAATTCTAACCATGTGCCCATCTAAAGTTGGCATACTCGCGGTTGGAATAAACTCGCGACTGCGGCTGAGTCTTTAAAAAAGTAAACTTTCACGATCGAGGATCGCATAGTAGAATGCAACAAATAGGTTAATGAAACAGTTCCTCCAAGGGTCTCTGACCGCCCACACCATTTAAACAAACACGAGTATACAGTGAGGAATTTTTGGTAGGAGACAATGATACCCAAGTTTACCCACCGCACCCGTCCTAGACACCATAGTTCCGGTATATGCTGTTTAGTTCGGGTGGGGTGGGTGAACTTAGGTATCATTGTCTCCTACTAAGATTTCCATACTGTATTCTGGGCCTGAGAACCGAAAGTTGCCATTAAAGTGTGGTTATGTGCGGTAAGGCGGAGGTTGACAATAGGAGGTGTGACCATAGGCAGAATATTTAGTACATGAGAGCATGGAGTTTAGCCGGGGAAAAGCCAACAGGTTGATAAGAGGCGAAGTGTGACATTAAGGGGTAGTGACATTAAGCTAAAACCACTATATGTTCCGGATACATTGAAATTTAAATGTTGCTACAAAATAAGAGTAGTGAGCAAGATTGTATTAGCTATATAACGCTTCCGTAATGATTAAAAATGACTGCAGAATTGTAGATAAGAAGCGAGTAACTATGAGGAGATAACTGTGTTGGAAGGAAAGTGACCTTTCTCCATTTTCCCTCGTGTCCCTCTGTTTAACTGTCCAGACGACAGACGCCCTCTTGAGGCGCCTGAAGTCTGGTTCCCATGCCTTACAAAATCTAGCTTCTTCATCCTGAAAATCACAGATTTCCAGGAAGGTAGAGAACTGTCTCCCCAGACCTTGTCCCATCAACATCTCTCCCAAAACAGTCAATTCGGATTCCCTTTTTCCCCATTTACGTCCCGTGATAATTTGACCTCTGACCTAACCCTGCCCTTCGATAATTCCCCGAACCCTATCCTAAACCCAATCCCCACCATACCCATTTCCTTCTAACAGAAGATGGCAAGCCTTTTCGCTACATCTGACCTCGAGTTTTCAAACTCGAGGTCAAGTTTCGTGTGGAGAAGACGAAGACCTCCACCTCTTCCATCAAGCGAGTGCCACCAGCATCCACCCAACAACTTTATTTATTTGTTAAGGTTTTCAGGGAGTTGTAAAACTCCCGCGTAAGTCCAAAAACATAGTTATTAAAGTTAAAATTTTTAATTCCACGACAAAGCAAACACTGCTTGTCGCCCCCAGGTCATGTCCAATTTTTTTTTATCCCTCTCCCTGGTCATGTCGATTTTCACTAACCGCCCCCACCTCCATCCCACTCCTGATACCAGACCTCATGTTACTTTCTTTCTCCACTTTCCGTTTCCTTATTTCGGTTTTTATTTCTAATTTTTCGAAGTCCCACTATCCTCATTGAAGTTCAAATCTGAGAAGTAGGCACGCATAGCATCAAGCAATCCAGCGACCGATATTTTCCGAAGTCCGAATTTGAGAAGTCAGTACTATTTTTTTTTGTTTTTGTCCCATTCCCAGCCGTGACTCCCGTAAAACAGCCGAAACGTAGGGTAGGCGCGTGAGCATGGATCCCCGTTTTTCCGTTTCAGTCCTGATAATCCAGCACCGTTACTTCACCGAATACCGAATCTGAGAAGCCCGCATGCGTAGCCAGACAGTCCAGCAACCGTAACTTCCCCTAATTCGAATAACCTATCTATACCTACTTCCCCGCAAACTTTCTTTTCTAGCGCCGAGGTCGCCGCTTCCCCCAACCCCCGGGCATATGTTGGAAGGAAAGTGACCTTTCTCCACTTTCCGTCGCGTCCCTCTGTTTAACTGTCCAGACGACAGACGCCCTCTCGAGGCGCCTGAAGTCTGGTTCCCATGCCTTACAAAATNCCGTCGCGTCCCTCTGTTTAACTGTCCAGACGACAGACGCCCTCTCGAGGCGCCTGAAGTCTGGTTCCCATTCCTTACAAAATATAGTTTCTTCATCCTGGAAATCACAGATTTCCAGGAAGGTAGAGAACTGTCTTTCCAGACCTTGCCCCATCAACATCTCTCCCAAAACAGTCAATTCGGATTCCCTTTTTCCCCATTTACGTCCCGTGATAATTTGACCTCTGACCTAACCCTGCCCTTTGATAATTCCCCGAACCCTATCCTAAACCCAATCCCCANCTATACTAAACCCAATCCCCACCATACCCATTTCCTTCTAACAACTGATTGGAAGTGTGTTGTAAATACTTTGTGTGTTATTTCTGTTTCCGTGCATTTTATGCAAACAGTTTTTCACATGTTTGAAGAAAGATGTTGCTAATTTCATTCACAAGAGTTTGATACTTTTACATTGAAGATAGGGAAAGGGACTTCGTTTGAATTATTTGAAGTTGAATTTACTTCTTTGCTGTCTGATTTCAATCTCCAGCAGACGTTAGAAATTGAGATTTTATTGTAATATCACTGGCTGTTTTCGTGTATAAGCTGAATTGGCGCTATAATTCAACATATGCTGCGGCCTGCCCGCAAAGGGATAGGACAGTAACAATTTTCTCTCGCTATTCCCCCTTAGTGTCCCATGCGCAACGTAAGCGAATCGCTCATCGGCCATCCTTGTGGCAAAAACTACCGGTCCCTCCAGAATATGTAAGAATTTTTTTTTTTTACTCTCCAATTTCAGCTAACCTCACTCCGCTTCTCACCTAGTGTTGAGTCTGACTCAACCAGTCTTCGGCATCCTGTCTTTCCCGTCCCCGTCCGGACGGGTTTGGACGGGGACGGGGCCCCTTTTTTTTCTCAAAAGACGGGGACGAGTGAGTTGATTATTTTGAAAAAATGAAGATGGGACGGGGACGNAGTGAGTTGATTATTTTGAAAAAATGAAGATGGGACGGGGACGGGTGAAGGTATTTCTTTTTAAAAGACGGGTGTTATTCAGGCACAGACTTCCAACTTAGCTTCATTGGAAATCGAAATTTCAATTATTAGATCTCACTAATATAAACGTTTCAATTTTGATTTGGAGAGTTTACAATGTTATTGGTTTCGATTTCGAGGCTGAAAAGTCATAGGGTTCGATTTTGTTCGACTGAAAAGGTATGAATTTCTAGTTCTATTGTCTAGTTTTGGATTTCGATTTGTATGGAAATTGAATTTAGATTTTCGTAATAATTTTGTTATTCGAAATAGAAATCAAAATCGAAACCGAAATCAACTTTGCCTACCGAATCGAAATTGAAATTCATTTTTTGTACAATTCAAAATTTCAATTTTTTTAATTTTAAATTTTAAATTTCAATTTTAAAAGTCAATTTTCTGACTTGAAATTAAAATCGAAATTTAGTACCCCAAGCTAATCAAAATAGGAATTTATAATTGCAAGGAGCTCGAAATCGAAATTTTGATTTCGAAAAAGACGGGGACGGAACGGGAACGGGTAAAATAATTTTTTTTCATAGAACGGGGACGGGAGTCCCTGCCCCTTCAGAAAATATTACTCTTCTGCCCCTTATTTTTTTTTAAGCAAAGACGGAGACGGAACGGGGTGGGGAATAAAATTTTAAGCAAAGACGGAAACGGGACGGGGATAGGTAACTTGGGTGCCGAACACTGGACTCAACAGGAGTTATTTTTTAAAACCCAAGTGAAAAAATATGCGAGGCAGGTCAGAGCGGGAGAGTAAAAAAAATCAAAAAATTCTTACATATTCTGGAGGGATCGGTATTTAGAATATCGATGTATAGAAATTAAAATACATTTTTTAACAGATTCTTGGACCACAAGAACTTGCCGAATGTCATCCATTGTTGAATACGACAGATTTGGAAGGAGGAGTACTAGTGTCATCAGATGCCACCGCGGATCAAACTGCTGTCTGCGATACTTTGGCAAAGTTAGCAATGGCAGGGGGTGCTAAATATGTAAACAATTGTGCATTTGTGAATTTACAAGTGGAAAACGGAAGAGTTGCAGCAGTAGATACAACGTTAGGAACAATTCAATGTGAATTTTTCGTTAATTGCGCTGGAATGGTGAGAAAAATAATTAAGTCGAAGTAAAGCATCTAGTCTGATCGTATCAGCTTATTGCACAAGCACACTGAGCCTATTCGCACGTACGTCATTGGGAAAGTCCTCCAAATTTGTATGATGTAATTTGGACAAATTTTGTCCAAAGTTAAGTTATTTTATTAGACACTTTCATAATTTTTTTATAAATTCCATTCTCAGAGTAAAGAATTTACCTTAGTTACGGGATTTAATATTTTATAATCCTGTTGAGACCTATTGTTTGATGATTGCCTAAATTGACGGTCTGTAAGAAACAGCTATCGTATGTAAATAAAGTCTCTTTCACTTTTTGAATTCACTTTTTGCCTCCATACGGAGGTTTAGCTCTGCGGCCGTATATCCAATCCCACCAAACGGCTCCTGCTGCAGAGTTGGTCTCCCGCCCAATTCCCACTACACATTCACAAACCGCTTATTTGTAGAATATCCCACCCGTCTGGAATTCGAGTAAGTTATACACTAATCGACTAAAAATTTAGAGTAGATTTCGGATGTAACATTCATTGTTGGCGGTCAAGTCAAATTTTGCAAAAAATTTGTAAAGTTGTGCAAAAAAAAATTTTTTTTTT
>NIPM01000109.1:203325-242504 GCA_002738285.1 Holacanthella duospinosa
CGCCGCAATTTTTTTCGCGTGATAACAAAATACTGATGAAATATTTTATAACCTAACAACCTAACAAATCCTAATCCTAACAACGAAAGCATATTAAATCCTATTTTTGTTCCATTTTTAAAAATTTGTAACTTTTTTTCCATACGTTTCCGGTGAATTTTTTTTCTATATTCGTGATCAGCGATCCCATATTAGTCTACAAAATAAATTTTATCAAAATGTGAGGTGCTTCGGAAAACAAAACTTTTCCCCGCACCGTTATTTATATTTGCCCAAATATGTGGTGTCTGTGGTAGTGATTTTTTGAAATGTAAATAAACCGGTATAGGCGGAGGAAAAGCGAGTTCAAAAAGTGAAAGAGACTTTATTTACATACGATAGCTTCCAACATGAAGATTAATAAATAAATAATAATAAATAAGAAACATAAGGAACGCAAGATATAAAAACTTAACTTAGAACTAAAAAGAAAAGAAAAAAACCGGGGAGGTTACTATCGGAAATTGACATGACAAGCTACCATCTATCACCTGTGCCTTTATTATACGGGAAATGTTTTAAACGAAACTTTGAGCATTTATCTTCAATTTTGGCTTTGCAGAATTAAAATAAACCCTTCCGTTCTCGAGATATTCAAGTTTAAAAAACACACCATGATGGGTAACTTATACCTCAAGTCCGTCTGCTTCATAAATTATCTACGTAAAAAGTTAAATTCAAAAATTTCTGGGACTGATTTTTCTAATTCATTATTTCGAATTTCTTCAACTCATTTTTTACTTTTGTATATTAACACTGTTGGTTAATTTAATTATTTATTTATTATATCGCAGCAACGTATATTACAAAAAAATGGTGTTCATTGTTTCAACCGATTTTCCCTTTATATGTTCCCATCCATCGAACACTTGTCGAGAAGTTTTCAAAAAATCCACCGTCATTTCCATAGGAACACTATGATCCATTATTTGATGATACTATTTGTAAATGAGTTAACTGACGCCCGTTGTTCACCTAACTCCATCGTGTCCTTTCTCCGGATGATTCTTCTGAGGATGTTAAAAATTTCAATTTATACCCAACGTCACTGTAACTCTATGGTTGCTCGAGTGATGCGTCGAGTGATATTTCACTTTAGAGAACCAATCCACGGTTGTTATAACGCTTCACTTCCTCCGTCCCTTTCTCTAACTTAAACAAAGTTGATAGTCAACCAACTTCGCGACAGCGCACGGGAGAGTTAGGATAGAGTAACGTCTACATCGAGCTTGAATTCGTCATTGGAATAAAAACATTGATTATGCCTTTAAGATTTCTCATTTCATCTTTATCAAGGATTGATTCGTACGATTGATTCGTATTAGCTACAACACATCACTCATATGATGTATTCAAAAATAAGTTAACACGCTCATAGAAAAACTTTATCAGGTAAACCAGTAAATTTTTTCGTGGCACAAATTGATAATTCTCTAAATAATTTTATCACTAATAGCATTAAATGAGATTGGATTCCTTATTTTCACGTACACCGATATATACGCGGTTATCAAACTGTTGCTCCGTGCTCTGATACATTGTTTCTTATGGAGAAACGAGGATTTATTTTTAAACTCGAATATCTCGAGAACGGAAGGATTTATTTTAATTCTGCAAAGACCAAGTTGAAGATAAATGCTCAAAGTTTCATTTAAAACATTTCCCGGAGGTCAGGGGTCACTGGGTCACTAGCGCAATTGCGCAGAAATACCATATATTATAATCCATGGTTTGGGATTATAATCTATGGTACGGCGTCATCACCATAGATTATAAATACCCAACAATGTATTTAAATCCAAGGTACGTACCATAGATTTAAATCCCGTTTAAGGCTAGTCTGACCGTACGAGGTACAATACACGTTTTCACTCGGCAAAATAAGTTTTGCTCGAGAAAAATTTTGCTAGGTAAAAACGATTATTTTACTCGACCCCACATTTTGCGTTGGTTCCATGATGAATCCCGCCCTTTAGTGTTGAGCTTAGTTAGGTATTGCTTTTATTTCAAAACAAAATTTTTTTAAGTAAAGTTGGGAATTATTTTGCTGAGTAGAAGTGAGCGGTTAATTAAAAGATTTTCATAAAAATTCCGGTTTCCAATGGAAATGGCTCACAAAAAAGAAAGTAAACTGATACATTCTAAGACAAAAATGTGACTGACCCGATGTTGTCAGGAACAGTAAGGCTGAAATAATCAGCGGACGGTTCTTCGACAGGACCTTCCATATATTGTACAGACCGAACCACTTTAATCCGGGCCGTAGAAAGTCGCTTTTACCAAAAAGAATTTGAGACAGCAAATAAATGGCGCGAAATACAAAAGTTGGAGGGAATGAAGTTAGCGTATGTTTGAGAAAAATACCTTTGCAAAAATTAAGTATTTAACAAGTCCAGCAGAGCGTTGAGAGAATGAGTACAATAGGGTATGGTCCCTTTGCATCTACTTCACCTCACTCAACAGAACCTGTCGACCCCTCTCTCTGCCTCTCTGCTTTCATCCTTTGCACTGCTTTGCAATAACTTGTCTAATCAAAATTGATTTTGATTTTTTTTAAACAAACGTCATTCTGTAATACTGAAAGATGGGTAATTGATATAAATTACCAATTAGAGGAATGGAGTACGATCCCTTGGTATCTATTCCACCTGACTCAACAGAGAACTTGCCGACCCCTCTCAGTCTCTCTGCTTTACTCCATTGCTTTGCATTATTGTATCTAATCGGAACAGATATTTTATAGTGATATAATAAAATTAGCTTCACTTCTATTATTTACTAATTGTGTACCGCCGGGCCTAAGACGTTTTTAGTAAAAGGCGAAGAAAGATGGCCGGAATTAAAGTGGTTCCGCCTGTATCAGTGGCCGGTGCATTACTAATTTACTCTGGACTATTAACCTTTTTTATTTATTTTTATTTCATTAGTGGAGTTGGGCTCTGGGACAAGTTTCGCATCCCAAAGTGCGAATTCCAACTCATCCAGTTGAACAATTTTACCTTAAAACTCAGCAATTGGAGAAGAACTTTCCCACATTGCTTCCAACCGTCAGAGATTACGACAGCAACATTTACATCCGAAAGATATCTTCAGACAACTCGTTTTTGATGGGTTGTTTTGAGAAAGTAGCAAAACCAATCTTTACACAAGGCGTTCCTAAACGGAACTGGAGAGAATCTGTTCAATTAGATTGGGATCACTGTGCTCCATTTTTGGACAGTTGCCTGAAGAGAATGCCAAAGCTGAGGGAATCAAAACTCCACTCTCTAGGTGAAGTATAACTTTCGTATTATTTCTGTTGCAATGGAGCAGTTTGTAACTAATCCTTAGTATAATAAGACTAATTACCAGGGACGGGATGCAGAAAGGACTTCACTAAGATTTTGGATTATGTGAAATTACTAAGTGTCGCTAATCCAAAATCTTATCTCGATTCAAAATCGGCCACTTTGACATACTTAAGTTCAAGTGGATCCTCATAAGTTGTTTCACTGTTGCCATTGTCTTAGAATGTGTTACGGGCATAGAAACCACGTGACTTGCGTGCCCGGTTACTTAAATAAATCAATTTTTTGTGAATAAAAAAATTGAAATTCAAACGAATCAAAGTTTTCGTTATTTACGCTTTCATTGTAATATAGAGTATTAGACCATACGTATGTCTATGGATACTCCCGCAGCAGGGAGCAACAAAATAGGTAAGACCATGTCGATTTTGTATGAATGACACTCGAATAATCACTTATTTTTGCTAGCATCTAACAACATGGTTCGGCCAGAAGTAAAGGCACGTAGACCAAATTTTACTTCAAACGAACTGGAAAAAATTAAGTTCTTGGTCTCCGAAAAAAAGAAAGTCCTTTTTGATCGGTTTAACCCAAACATTACACATCAGCTAAAGTCATCCACGTGGGGATTTATAGCTTCGGAGGTAAACAAAGTAGGCGCAGCCAACAGAACGGCTAACGAAATTAAGAACAATTTGATATGCATCAAAAAATTTTGATTTTATTCGTTGCAGTGATTCTTGCTCAGTTGGGAAACAAATCAATTGAGGCATCAGTTTTTCCAAAACCACAGTTGTGAACCTGTTTAGAATTTTTTGACTCCAACTTCTGTCATACCGGTATGTTTTCTGAGCTCGTAACGAGTAAGTGAGTCAAGTCGGGTTCGCTGTTTGAAAGTTTTTGTAAGCTGATCAAAATACTGGGGGAAAAATGGCAAAGCCATTGCTAATAATTTGACAGAAGACAGCAAAAAAACAGTTAAGTGATCTACAAGAGGTTACTTAAGATTTTGGATTAATTAATCTCTTAAGTTACACTTAGTGTCTTATTGAATCCGAATAAACTTAGTGGACTTTCTTTGAATCGAGATATGGTAATTCTTGTAACTTAAGTCTAAGATTTCTCCTAAGTACTTTCTTGCATCCAGTCCCAGGGATGCCGCAATTCTGTGGTAACTGAAGCAAACATTCTACTGCAATGGTGCTAAAATTAGTCGCTCTCTACAATTCGCACAAAAAAGAGTTTAATGGATTAAAGTTTTTCCTGTGATTTTCAAGATCCTGGTTATACAAGACCACGAGTTGCTGTACCTAGAGATTCAGAATAAGATAACAAAAAAATTTTCTCACAATCTTCAATTTCTGACAACTTGCCGCGGATGTTTGAATTAAGTGATTTCTCCAACTGACATATAATACACCCTGTCGTAGTTATGCAAAAAATTATTAAAAAATTATTACTTTTAAAAGTTTATGTTCAAACCAGGGTTCGAAGTCGGATTTGTAAACGCAAATTTTGAATTTGAAGAAATTTTTCAGAAAATTTTGTTGAGTAAGTGAAACGTCAATCGATTGGAAATTTAGTGTAGTTTACGAATCTTACTTTCGTTTTTGGCGGTCATTTTATGTTTTTTGGGGTGATGTCATTAGTTGTTTTCTAATAGAAAATTATAAATTGAAAATGAGACACCAGTGGATTCAAAATTGCTTTAAGATCTATTATTCTAGGCTATGATGCTGTAAGTATCATTTACTACAACATGATATGCTTCTCTAAATATTGGCACCTGTTGAGTA
Source organism: Holacanthella duospinosa (assembly GCA_002738285.1). Taxonomy (NCBI): domain Eukaryota; kingdom Metazoa; phylum Arthropoda; class Collembola; order Poduromorpha; family Neanuridae; genus Holacanthella; species Holacanthella duospinosa. Next base: position 208,448 of record NIPM01000109.1, read on the forward strand.
ATTAGATTATGAATGCTGAAAATAATTAGACGCAAATGTGCAAGAAATCCTTACAGGAGTCTGGGGATGAGAATAAAATCCAGATTTCTTACACTTTCCAATAAGTGGCATCCCATAAGTTGTCTCAATTTGGAAAAATATGATCAGCATACATACTAGTGTTCACACCGCCTTCAAATTTACAGTAGTCTTTTGAAGAGGGATGTAAATTTTTGGATTGCGTTACTCGCTCGTTTGGCTGCCATTTGGTTTAAGAGAATTTGTGCGTCAGACGCAACCAAACACACTGAATTATAATAGAAGATGCTTTTCCGTCTGTACACAGGGAGAAACTTCTTGTGTAGTTAAAAAATAAATATAGGATTTCTGACTATTGTCTAAGGGACTACTGAACTGAACTGAATTCCCAATACTGAGCTCGTCTACATAATAAAAGACGGTCGGTATAATAACAACACTATATACGGGAAAGGGCATAAGTAAGTACAGGGTGGGTTATCTTTAGTGTCCCTATAGCCGAGGAAAAGATAAGGACTATACTCATTCTTACACTTTCATATGTTGTAGTCGAATGAAGTCAAGTCTCGGAGTTTTTCAACTTGGCTACGCCAGACCCCCACTCTTCTCTTTCCAATCTCATTCGTAGAAAAAACGGTCGTATGGCGTCGGTCAGCTTATGACTATGGTTTTCGCCATAAACTTCTCGTGTTATTCAAACTCAATGGGGTTACATGATATTCGGTGACTATCTTGAGGAAAGTATTCTGTGGCGCGAAAATCATAACCCAAATTCAAATTTTTAATAATTTGAATTTGAATTATGATTTTCGCGCTATTGATTTCCCTTCAAGTTAGTCTTCGCATAGAATCTCACGTAACCCCTTATAGTTTGGATAACATATGAAGTGCATGGTTGAAACAATAGTCATAAGCTGGCACACGCCATGAGAAAGATTTTTTTGGAAATAGGATTTCATAGAGAAGAGGGCAANGCACACGCCATGAGAAAGATTTTTTTGGAAATAGGATTTCATAGAGAAGAGGGCAAATCTCAGACGCTTAACTTCCCTAAGTCTACAACATATAAAAGTGAAAGTATGAGTATAGCCCTTATCTCTTCCTCGGCTATAGGGACACTAAAGATAACCNAAAGTGAAAGTATGAGTATAGCCCTTATCTCTTCCTCGGCTATAGGGACACTAAAGATAACCCACCCTGTACACATCGAGGAAGTGAGTTAGATGTGAGTTAGCATGGAATTAAGGTCGGAAGTTTTGCCCCCTAATTTTTATACATGGCTTTTGCAGTTAACACTTTCTCCATGTGTACTTACTTTTGCTCTTTCCTGTACACAAAACGCGTTAGTTTCATCCTCATGGCGAAGTGTAATTCAAGCGCGGGAAACCAGAGCGGTTGTCTGAGACGTATCTAGATTTATTCGGGATGGTGTGAGCGTGAAGTTTTCTTATCCGCGTCAAGGATGAAAAAAAGAGGTTATGGGAAATTATGAGATAAAAATTTTTTGTTATCATATTCTGAATGGCTAGGTACTTACTATTTAGTAATAAAACTTAAGCCTGTTTAGAGTATTCGTCACTTTTATTTAAAATTAGGCTATGCGCTTATATCCCAAGGAACAATTAAAGGAACGCACTCCTTGCGGAAGATGGAAAGTGATACCACAATCAATCAGAAGTTTCATGAAGATTAATAATATGACATCCATCATTGACATCCATCAACTCAAATCTTACAAAAATTTGCAAATTTGTAAAAAAAAANTTAATAATATGACATCCATCATTGACATCCATCAACTCAAATCTTACAAAAATTTGCAAATTTGTAAAAAAAATTTTTTTTTTAAATTCTTTTGGGTAACCTTGTAGAAATTACAGCAAAGACACGGCAGTGGATTAGCCAAATGAAATCTACGTAAATTGATCAGTAACTCCCGGTTTAGACTTCCAGATTTTCTATCAATATGCAGTCAAGATCCAGTTCATATCGNTTAATAATATGACATCCATCATTGACATCCATCAACTCAAATCTTACAAAAATTTGCAAATTTGTAAAAAAAAATTTTTTTTTAAATTCTTTTGGGTAACCTTGTAGAAATTACAGCAAAGACACGGCAGTGGATTAGCCAAATGAAATCTACCTAAATTGATCAGTAACTCCCGGTTTAGACTTCCAGATTTTCTATCAATATGCAGTCAAGATCCAGTTCATATCGTGTCCATTTGATATCAATATTTTTATCTATTTATAGTTACAGAAATCATTTCACGACCCCGTCCATTTCATTTTCATTTCCAAAAAATAAAATGTGGAACTTAAAATGGATTTTATTTCTTACATTAACTATTGTACTTAGAAAAGTGAACAGTGGGGTGAAAAGAGAATCCAGAGTTCATCCATTCCAAGAAAAGTTGAACCTGTCAACTTTACAAAAATGGAAGCAGTCCATATGCAGACTGGAAATATAAAGGTATCATAAATAAATATTGGAAATGGAATTGACGTAACCTGGAATTGAAATGGAATGGAAAATTTTCATATTGAAGTAAAAATGTAAACCTTGAAGCAATCTTGATAAATTTCAAGAAAATGTATTCAGACTGGATAAAACCTGTAAGTGTAAACCGGAGGTAATGTGTACATTGTGATTCTGACACGGAACACGGAATGTTTGTTTTCAAATCAAATGTTGTGGAGTCATTGAAAATTTCAACCGAAAACACCTAACGAAAGACTTAAAAATCATAATGAAAGCCTAAAACAAACCTAACGAAAATCTAAAAGAAAAACTAAAGTAAACCTAATAGATAATCTAAAAGAAAATTTAAAATAAAACCTAATAGATAACCTAAAGTAAAACCTAATAGATAACTTAAAACAAAACCTAAAATAAAACCTAATAGATAACCTAAAAGAAAGCCTAAAAGAAAACCGAAAAAATCTTTAAAAAATAAAGAAAATTTAAAGTCTGATACAGTATTGGGGAAATCTCAAAAAGGTTGATAAAATTCCATGGCCACATGTCGTGACCTTTCAATTTCGAAAGCTCAACTAATTCCTAAGTAAGCGTATTTTTCGGAAACTTCATATCCTGTTTGCCCATCTCAGTCCCTATATTATCAGTAAATTCAAAAAAATTCGTAAGAAAACTTTTAGAAATTTGTTTTCAAAATTTCCACTTAAATCGCCAATGTAGATATCAGATTCGTAATCTGCGTGATATTTCTGATCAATTCACGTGTTACGTGCTTAAATCCGGAGTACCGTTGTATAAGTCACCTAAAACAAATTTTTTTTTTGGTATAGTTTGCAAAATTTTTTGCAAAATTTGACTTGACTGCTAACAACGGATACTATATTCATAATCTACATGAAAGTTCTGATCGATTGAGGTATCACTTACCCAATTCCGCGAGGAGTGCCTCCGGATGAGTTTGTCCACATAAGTTCACGTCAATTAGGGTGACTTGACAGTTTCGACGGATTCTATGATGCAAATAAGCGCCATTAATTAATTTGTTCAAATTCAATTATCTCTTCGGAATCATTTGTACAAATGTGTGTACTAATTACATACAAACTTAGGAAGATACGAGTAAGATTTTTTTACAAAAGCAATTTATTTTATTTTATGAGTTGATTTTTAATAGTTGAATTTTATCATAAACAGTAGTGATTTTTGACAAAATACCGAGTTGGAATATGTCAAACGTTTACAAATGCCGAGTACTCGGAGGCACATGCGTGTTACTCTTAATTTAGACTTCCCCTTCACCTCACCTTTTGGTGAAAATTATCAACTTTATCCCAGGTGAATGCATTAAGACTTTTTGGTGAAAATTTTCACTTCGCCTTGTCTTCCCCCGACCATCATCACCGTTCTCCTTTACTTCACCCCGCTGGCCGCTGCTGACATTTAGACTTTCTCCAACCTTTAAACAAAATTAAAATGCTTCTCACTTAAACTGAAATTATTGTCAAGTTTATTATTTTTCATATCTTTAGTTAATGCTCCTGACAATTTTACTGCTGATGGGAAATGGATACTGGGAGAAGCCCCAGAAATTGACAACTACTTTGTTGGAGCAGGCCAGAATGGGAATGCTCTCCAAGCTGCTGGTGGTTTGGGACACGCTTTGGCCCATTGGATCATCGAAGGTGAACCTGATACACCGTTGCTGGAATTTGATGTCAGAAGATTTGTTGATGTTCACAACAATAGGTAAGTCATCCTGCAAGTTGAACTGAAAGCTAATAAGCAAAATTTTACGCCAATTTCATTGGATTTGCTGTTTCCAGAAGATTTCTATACGAGAGAGTGAAAGAAACTGTCGGAAGGCAGTTTGCAATATTGCACCCGTTACAGTCTGAATATAAACACGGAAGACGAATACGATGCTCTCCATTATACTCAACACTGAGCGCACAAGGTGCAGTTTTCGGATCCCGAATGTGTTTTGAAAGACCTCTATATTTTGATAGGGAATACAAGGGTAAATAAGTAAAAGTGTCACCTTAGCAGTTCATATTCTTTATAGAAAGGAAACTATGCTGACTTTTTGTAACAGCTGGAGACTCGCCACCAGAAATGCCTCTTGGAACTTACTGGAAACCACTGTTTTTTGAGAACATCAGGGAAGAATATCAAGCCTGCCGAGAAGGAGTCGCTCTAATTGACATGTCTTCATATTCTAAATTCCAATTGACTGTAAGCAAATCAAATCTCAGAAATTTCTAAGACGACGCAAGAAAATAGTTTTGACAACCTGATTCGATGAAAAGCACGGTATCCATGAAGGTCTGCCTCGTATTTTTCCTAGAAACTTCGGTTCATGTTTGAATTGATTCACCCAACGGTACGCGTTCCTATTGAGGCGTAATAGGAATTTCCAGAAACAAACAAAAATACTTTCTTTTATAGCCAACTTAAATTGTCTTAGTTGCCTTTACGCGATCGTGCCCACCGGGAAACGGCGGTGATTAGAAAATTTCAATGACAAATTTTTTTTTTCCCAAGCCACCTTACATTCAAATAGATGCTGAATGTTTAGAAGTGCACATCACTTTCCTAGGAGCACCATAGAGGAAAGGCAACTCTTGTTCTAGGTTTACAGGCCCCTCTCTCTACCTCTCTGCTTTTATCCTTTGCACTGCTTTGCAATAACTTGTTTAATCAAAACTGATTTTGATTTTTTTTTAAACAAACGCCATTCCGTAATGCCGAAAGATGGGTAATTGATAGAAATGACCAACTAGAGGAATACGATCTCTTGACATCTATTCCACCTGACTCAACAGAGAACCTGCCGACCCCTCTCTTTGTCTCTCTGCTTTGCTTCATTGCTTTGCATTAGTGTATCTACTGTCCCCTCCAAAAATTGGAAGGACTGAATTCTCTCGATCACGCACTAAACTGTTCACGTGTTTTTTGATGAATTGCCAATGGAAACGCTAAATTGACTTTTCACCAGATGGTGGTTCCACCTCAAAAAAAAGTCCGTCTGTTCGAACACAAAATTCTTTTTAGTTTGATTTCAGCCATATATTATCTTTTTATTTCCTATTATTACTAACCTAGCGATTTACTTCTAGTTGACAACGGTTTCTGGGAAAAATTAGGAAGTGTTTGCAATTTAGAATTTTTAGACTTAATATTTTTATAAAATTCCCGTTCCCACCTCACAATATTGCAACGTTATAAAAATTTTCTGCATCAGTTTTAGAGTAATTGTGTAGACTTGTTATTGCCGCTCGTTATCACAGGTTCTAAGAAACAAGCCTTCGACCATGCTATTTATTAGAGTCCGCTTTTTAGATTCTCTTTCCTCTTTGTTTTACTCAAACTCCTCAACTCCCATTTTCCCTCCCGCTATCAAACTTCAATCGTTTAGGAATTTAAATAATTAAGTATGAGTACGTAAACAAATGTAACCATCTTCATACTAAATTTATTTTAATTACAGTTTAATTTTTAATTCAAGGCGTGCAGAATTCTAAAAACTTGCGCTGATTGTGTCACAAAAAATTGCATTTATGCATTCATGAACAGTACAGAAGGGGTATGCCTGAGTGCCTTAGGCGAAAAGGCATCAGACGATTTTGAGTGGTGGGCGCTTAGCCTGAAGGGATATACTGTTTGGCTCAGTGAATTCAATTCAAATTTTGTCTACTCAGCAAACAGTAACTATCACTGAAGCAATTCATGAGTCACAGAGAACGACTATTATATCAGCGGTTTTGGCAGATGGGTTTAGGTAAAGTATTATTTCAACCGTCTTCATTCGAGTGGGGGAAAAAAATTCTTTTTTGTCATAATTTATTTAGTATTGACTGCTTTGGAAGGTATGGATATACAAAAACAAAACGTTCAATCACCACTCAAGGAAGATGAAGAAATGATTCCATTGTATTACCGTCGTAATTCGAAAGAATAGGTTTTATGAACTGTAAAAGTCGACATGTGTTTTTGTACGAGGTTAATTAAAAGAATTATTTTTAAAACTTGGTATCCATAGTAATTTCATCAAAAAACACGTAAACAGTTTAGTGCGTGATCGAGAAAATTCAGTCCTTCCAATTTTTGGAGGGGACAGTAATCGGAACAGATATTTTATAGTGATTACAATAAAATTAACTTCACTTCCATTATTTACTAATTGTGCATCGCCTGCCCCAAGCCATTTTTGGTGAAAGGCGAAGAAAGGAGGCCCGGATTAAATTGGTTCATGCTGTAGGTATCCAGTGTATTTCTACACTGGACCATAGGTCTCCTTATTTCACAGCAGAACACGGTACCATGCATATGAATAAATATAAATACAGTCAAGTCTCGACGAAAGTTCTGAAAACAATTTTTAGCTAAAAATTTGAGCTCTCACCGTTATGCTCTCAATCGCTTTCTGTCATAATAAATGCTCCATCGGTCAACATATAGCATGACATAAGCTGCAAGCGACGAAAAAGTTAAATTCCCATTGCATCCAATTTTATCATGAGTCGAATAATGGACCACGCGTAAGATAATATTTCCAATAAAATGAAAAATATTCCAATTTGCTGCCTTTACATTAATTTATACTAATTTGTGTAGGTAGTGGGAAGGGTTCTGTATCGCCCTGTGCTTAGATATGAGGAGACTCGTACTCTGACAGTAACCAAACGAGGCTTTGATACCCTAGAGAGACAATGACAAGTATTGACAATATGAAAAATTACGATGAACGATGAAGTAAGAAGAAAGGAGTTTTGAGTATGGCCTTGTATGATCAAAATAAACGAAAAACTTATTGCGCATGTGCATAAAAAGTCTGCAACCCTAAAGAGTCCCTAACAGGTCCCTAACTACCCTAAGTCCTACGGACATCTCGTTATTATTTGTCAGTTAAAACTTAATTTTAGTTAATCTTTAAGGCATGTCTAAAAATGTTTTAACCTTTTTGTCCCTCGCATCTAAATTTATGATTTCCCGTTCATATTTTTGGACTTAGACTAGTTTTAACCAGATGTGAGGTCAGGATCTCAAGCCCTTTTTTATTTTTCTGAAAGCTCTCCTTTTGTTTCCTCGAGTTCAAGTGTTGAGCTTACATATATTTGTTCTAAGACCTTTTCTTTTTCTTTTTGAGTCGGGTGTCAAGTGTCAAAGGGAGTTAATTCTTTCTTTGTTGAACACTTAATTTTTATTACTTTACAGAATTATATTTTACAAAATGTAAGAATGATATTTTTAAGTTAGTTGAAAAATAAACTTCCTCCTAAATCGATCCTAGGAATTACTCTCATGGTAGCAGAACATGGTTAGGTAACAATAGTCAAATTGTTGAGAGTTAAAGAATTCGAGATAGTTTTGTAACTAAAGCAAACCAATAACCCAGTGAACGAGCTAAAGAGAACAGATAGTTCTGATTAATAATTTGAGAAAATTTTGTAGCCAAAGTGAACAAATAGTACTGTGAACAAGCTGAACAAAAGAGAAAGTCTTCATCGGACATACTGAAGTAAGTCAGAGAGTTACAGTATTTTAAAAGTTAATAAAGTCCTTACTAAAGTTAGAAGTCCTCAGAAGCTAAAAGTTTTCAGACTGACAAAGTTCAAAATGGTGTGACATTTATATAACTTACTAAGTTCAACATGGCAAAAGTGGACACCAAAAGTGTTGTGAATCTAGATGACACTAACTATGAAAGATGGAAGCTGCAAGTCACACTTGTGTTGAAGTTTGGGACGTCATCAGTGGAGAATCAGTTCAACCAGCTGCTACAGACATTCCCGGAAGGAAGACATGGGACAAAAGAGATGTGGAAGCCTAAGCGATACTCGTCACCACGCTGGATCGTAATCAAACCAATCATATTTATTTATGTAAGTCATCGAAAGAAATATTCAACAAACTGAAACAGGTTAACTCTGACAGTAGTACACTTAACAAACAGTATACTTTAAGTTCCTTTTTAAATTACAAAGTGAAAAAGGACCAATCAGTTCTAACCACGTACATGGAAATGGAACAACTTTCCAGAAGCTTAAACGAGATGAGAGTGCTAACCGACGAGACAATTGTTGTCACTAAGATTGTCACATCTCTTCCGGATTCGAGATTTCTTGCATTCAAAAAATACTGGACAGTGGTGTTCCTGAAAATTCTCAGACAATGCCAGGACTTCTTGCCCGACTTAGAAAAGAGTAGTTGGAGAGAAAGCATCTCCATTCAGAAACAGAGATATTCAAGCCAACTGCCGCTTTCGCTACCAACACTTTGGGAAGAAGGTAATGTAGAACAGAAGCCAAGCCTTGCAGAACTGAAGAAGATGACGTCATGCAATAATTGTAAGAAATTTGGACACTGGGCTAAGGAGTGCAGATCTTCTAACCAAAGAGATCAAGAGGGAATACACAAGAAAGGAACCTGTCACAACTGTAGGAGGTTAGGTCATTATGCACGTGACTGTCGCTGTCCCAAAAGAAATTTGGATATACGGAATGGTTGTCAAAGTTCCTCAAGTTCAGAAGCAAAGCCTGCGTGTGCTTTCATGGTTTACCCGAAAGGGTTGGGAGAAAGCAACTTTCACCAACAAGACACTATATATGACTGGTGGTTTAGTGACTATGGTGCTTCACAGCACATTAACGGAAAAAAATACTGGTTTGTAGAATATTTTTGATTTGATTCTCCTAAACCTGTCACTAACAGACCACACTTCAGCGTTGGCAATGGGAATTGGAGTTGTAAAACTCGACGCACTAGAAACAGGTGTGTGGACTGAGTGTACAATTAGTGGAGTTTTGTATATTCCAGGAGTGAATTTATTCTCTGAAAGTATAATGACCCAAAAGAGTTAAACAATTTTTCGAAACAAGGAAGTGACTTTGTTCTTCCAGTCAGATGGCCATCAAGGACCGCAAGCTCAATTCAAAGATCAGCTCTACGTGATGGACTTCCGTATACAATCATCGTCCACTCATTTCACAAAAGCCAACATGACAAAGCTGTGGCAAGTGGCATGTGGCAACACGATAAAACAACAGGCTGCTATTGGAATACGGAACGATGACCTCAAGGAAAAGTTTACGTGTGAAGAATGTCAATTGGGCAAGGAGACAAGAAAACCATTCCTATCTATTGAGAAAGAGAAAAATTGCAAAGCTGCAGAAATGATTCACACCGATCTGTCGGGGAAAATGCCAGTCCAGCCGTTGGGTGGAGCAGAATACTTTCTGCTTTTGAAAAACCAGGCCACAAGATTTCGCATGGCGTACTTCTTGAAACAAAAGAGCAGCATCTTGTATCAAATTGTTTATTCAGTTTATGGAAAACCAGACTGGAAACAGAGTAAGATTTTTTCGATCAGACAACAGGACAGTGTTTTTAAACAAAACACTAACTTTGTATTTTCAAGAACTTGGAATTGTTCACTAGAAGACCGTGCTTACTGCGCAGAATCGAACGGAATTATTGAAAAAGAGATGAAAACTCTTAAAAACACCGCTCGCTCCATGATACTGAAAAGTAAAATTCCGGAGACGCTATGGGCTGAAGCTATAGCAACAACCGTTTATATCCACAACAGGCTTCTAAACAAACAAAACCCAACGATCACATCATTTCAACAAATCTTTGGGTCTAAATCAAACTTGAGTCGTGTAAAAGTGTTTGGTTGTGCTGCCTATTCACAAGTGCCCAAGGAAAAGAGACATGTTTGGAACCCTAAAGGAAAGAAAAATAAATTGGTTAGGTGCGAAGGAATGTCGCATGGTTATAAACTTTTTGATGAAAAAGACAGACGAGTGATTATTGCCCGAAACGTGAGTTTTCAGGAAGCAGGAGAAAAGGAAGAAAACTCTTCAGTGGTTCTTAAAGAACATGAAGAGATTGAAGATGAAGAGAAAGCAGAGAAAGCGCTGAGAGAGAATGATGAAGACAAGACGGAAAAAGTCAGTGATGAAAACGAGACGGAGAATGTCAGTAATGAAGAAGAGACGGACAAAGTTCAGGAACTAACTGAAGATCACAATCCTATAATTCCTAAATGGCTAACGGATCAACTAGTAATAACTATCAACACGCCATCTGGCCAATATGAAGCAACAGTTTCAAATTTTCAGAAGACCGTAGTGAAAATACCAGAAACAAATTAAACTAACTCAGCAAGGTCTATTCTTTCAAGATTGAGACAAAGGGCCAGCTTGAAGAAGCCTGATAGATATGAATCACATTTAGGCATTCTAGCGGTAGAGCCAAATACTTTTGAAGAAGCGCTGCTCTCCAACGATTTTGAAAAATGGGGCAGAGCAATTGAAGATGAATTAAAGTCTCACGAACGAAATGGAACATGGGAAATTTTGGAGAAGCCTAAGAATACTAAACTGTTAGATAGTCGATGGATATTCAAGATTAAGGAGCTCCCGGATTGTTCGGTAGAAAAATTTAAAGCATGGTTAGTTGTAAGAGGATACTGACAAAAGGAGGGTGTGGATTATCTTGATACTTTTCCACCTGTATGTAGATATGAGTTCATCCGTTTCATCCTCGTCATGATAGCTGCAAAAAATCTATCTCCAAAACAGTTTGACATCAAAACCGCATTTTTATATGGGAATTTGGAATAAACAATTGACATGACGGTGCCACAAGGTGCTGATGAGGAGGAAAGAAAACTGTGTTTGTTGAAGAAAAGCATGTACGGTCTGAAGCAGTCACCAAGATGCTGGAATACTAAGTTCACATCCTTTCTCTAAACATTTACGTTCACCCTATGCTCAAGCGACTGAAGTGTTTACGTCGGTAAACAAGGAGGAGAAAGGATTTTTCTACGTCGATGATGGTTTAGTAGTTTCAGCCATTCTCTCAGCAGTGTTGACAGTTCTAAACCATATCCAGGCAGAATTTGAGATCAAAATCTTAGATGCCGTTCTCTTCCTTGGAATAGAGATCGGACGTAATACAGGCATGGGACTGATTATCCTCGCACAATGTAGCTTTATCGAAGAAATACTGGATAAATTCAACATGAGCGACTGCAATACGACATCTGTGCCAATTCAACCCACCGAAGACCTTAAAGACACCGGAAGTTGTAACCCTCAGTTTTCCTACAGGGAGTTGATAGGCTCCCTCCTCTTTCTCTCTCGAACAACTCGGCCCTACATAAGCTTTGCTGTAGGAAAACTCGCAATTCAACTCGTGTTATGAAGAAGCTCATCGGAAATGCGCAAAAGGAATCCTGAGATACTTAAGAGGAACCTCAACTCTGGGATTAGAGTACAACCGACACACAGAGATGGAACTTTCTGGATTCACCTATGGCGACTATACTGGAGATATTAAGGGTCGTAAGTCAACAAGCGGCTTTGCTTCTTTCTGAGCGACTCATTAATAAGCTGGTGCAGCCAGAAACAGCCGATTGTTGCTCTCTCTTTAACGCAGAATACGTTTCATTGGCCAATGGAGCAAAGGAAGCAATTTGGTTTTCCAAGTTTGTTAATGAACTCGGTTTCAATCAAAAAAGGCCAGTCAATATTTCGGTTGATAACCAAAGCACTATTCACTTAGCCCACAACCCAGAATTCCATAAACGATCAAAACACATTGACGTAAAGTTTCATTTCACGAGGAATTTGATTGAGGAAAAAAATTTAGAAGTCTCATATTTACCAAGTGGAGACCAGGCTGCAGACATTTTTGCAAAACCACTGCTGAAAGAAAAGTTCCAGGAGAATCGAGAAAAACTAGGTATGAGAGAGAAAGGTGGAGAAAGAGACAGAAAGAAAAGAGAAAGTTTGGATCAACCCTCTCTCATTTGGCTCTAATGCTCATCATGTTACTCAGCATTTTCGGGTGCATCTGTGGAACAACAAATACAAATTCTCAACTTGTAATCTGAAGACCAAGCAGAACTCCTGTGACGTCTGGTAGTTATCGCGTCTACTTCTGCGTGAAACTACTCAACCCATGCGAAATTTTGGAAAAAGAAGTTCTCCATCAGGATCTAGTGGAAGGAGCTAAAGAAAACTGTAACAAAATGTACTCAGACATGTTTGTCAAAAAATTGGAAAATATGTGTCCTATGGGTCCCGAAGGAGAATTAATAAGAGCAAAGCGGTTCGTGTTTGTTGCAGTACTTCTGGGAGTTCTACTCGTAACAATAATCACATCAGCAGGATTGGGAGTAGCCGCAAACCGTGATTTCAACATCAAACTCAGCCAAGATAAGTGACATCCTGGCTACTATGATGGAACAAATAAATCAAGTAAAGGATCTGGAGAATAGAATCAATCTAATCGAGACCACCTTGAGATCGTATAGACAAGATTGAAAATATCTCGTGGAGAAAATGGAAATACACGAACAAGATTTTCAAGAACTTAAGCACAAACAAGTCAGGACCACTTGTGGAATAGCCTTTGTAACTACTCGTTTGACTTTTGCAAAAAAAAATTCTAAAGGAAGCAAAACGTCAGTGGAAGAAAGGAAAAGTGTGTCCAGCGCTGAAGCATTTCTTCAATTTTACACTTGAGTGTGGAGATGACTGCCCAGTCTCATTGGCTACCGCTAGAAAGTGTCGACTGTCAGAAGAAAGAACAAATTTGTTTATGGATTTTGACATTTCCTTAGTTAACCAATCGCCAAAATTTGTAGAAGCTGACGCTTTTGAATTAATGATCCGGAATGAAAATAAGACTTGTAAAATTGAATATATGGGACCAAGGAACATAATCATTTCAAATAATGATGAGTGTCTGTTTGGCATGAATCTTAAACATGAAGCGTCTCACGATAAGATTTTGGCGCCATCAGGTGGATGTGTGGAGATCCGCCAATTGCCCTCCGATCTCAAGTACTTTGCCATCAAAAGGTGCGAAGACAAATGGCTGTTGGACTGTATTGACTATATCCAAATCAAGCCTCATCATGTGTTCAACCATATTTACTGTCCTGGTAGCCTAATAAAAATAGACGGGATGACAGCCATGCTCAGAAGAAGTTTTCTTGCTCCCCACACGTGTGAGTTTCAAAATCAACCAACTAGAATACAAAGGATCTGACGTCCATATCGACCATCAAGAAACGATTGACTAACTTTACACAATCCGTGCAAATTGGCATCTCCAACTAACCCTGAATTAAATAATAATTCTCATTACCTTAATTTCCCTACCTTTACGCGAATGCGTTAAAACTTGAGGTGAATAAACCCACTCCACAGTATTTCAAATCACTAAGAGGGAGGAACTGTGAAAGTTAGGGACCGTGTGTGAGTTTAGATTTTTCTCATTAAGGCAGACGGAAAGAAGTGATTTTTTAATATTAATTCAGCTCTGTTCAGCTGTATCTTTGAACAAAAAGTGAGGTGTTGTAAGAAGCACAGAAGTTTCATCTCACAGGTAAATACATCCTCCTTTGCCCCATTTTCAAATTAATTTAAAAAACTTTAATCAATAAAACAAAATTGTTATATTTAGATTCGGCTGATTGGATCATACATAGAAGGGCATTCGACAGATACGCTCCGGTTGGAGCATATCATTAGGGGTGATTTGTTTTTTTAACTTTAGGATTTTTGCATATCTCAACGAACCGTGATATTTGAAGACTTTTGAGACAGTTTGTCAAGAAAAGGAATCTTTTCGAAAAAAAAATTTCTAATTACGTAAAAATTTCAGTTTTTTGAAAAAGAATTTTTTTTGGATGTTTGCATTTCTATACGAATCGTGACATTTGAAGACGTTTGTGTTGTTGTTAGGTTGTGTTGTGACTATCAAACTAACAACTTAACATAAAAAATAATTTTTGAGGCACTTTGGGAAAATTTTTCCAAAAACAAATATTAATTTTTTTTGTTATACGAAAGAGCATTGAGGTATCTTTTAAAAAAAAGTAAACACCGTGCACTTCCTCATACATCTCATTTATTTCCACAACTCACAAATTATAATTTTTCTTCATTTAATAATCCTCGTTCAAGTAGTTTAATTTTGGTTTAATTAAACCGCGTTGTGTTAATTGACAACAAAATTGAGGTAGACTTTTTCGGTCTTATTATCCTATTCCAATTTGATTAATCTGGTTAATTCTGATTAATTCAGATTAACTCTGATTAGTTAAATTAACTAAATTAGTTAACTTTTTTAAAGACGGACATACGTAAGTATGAATCCTTGGTATGAATTAAAATATACTCAATTAAAAGATAATAATTCAGTAAATTATAAATTTATGTTGTGAAAAAGTATTCGGTTTATGTTAAATAACAGGAAAATTTTGAATAGGGACAGATGGCTAGGATTTTGAGATAGACTAAAATAAATTTTTTATTATTGCTATTATAGTTGTCAAGTAAACATTTTGATTTTGATTTTTCCTTTTTCAACTGCTTAATTGTTCTCTCTCATCATTGTTTTTCGTCAATTCTGTCGAGGAAAACCTTTGTTCAAACGGATTCGGTCGAAGATTGGAATTTTTGGGACAAATCTTCTAAATCTGTCACAAATCATGGTGAACAAAGAAGAGAAGAGGATCTAACAGGAAGTAACAAAAACTTTGGTCGCAGGATTTTTGTCAATATCAACAAATTTATCTTCTGGACAACTCTAATTCTAATTCTTTTACAAGCTAAGTCCGAAATAATTTTCAGTATATGTGACGACCTGATTTACTACAAACATGTCCTTGTGCTTGAAAATATTTGGAGATGCTATCACTCTTCTCGCTTATATCTAGGACGCTGTATTATCATCTCGTAATCGTCAATACTACAAGAGCTGTTCTTTATCAACACTACTAATATCCAATATATTGTTCGAGATCAAATAATCAACTGGCAAGCTAAATCTTTTTGAAATTATAGTATATGTGAAGGCCTTTACTACACATCTCATTTTTAAAGACAAAATTAAGATAATATAATAGGATTTGAATTTATTTTTAGCTTACAATCTTTTACGAGTTTCAAGTTTGAACTATTCTCATGACAACCAGATCAACAAACAGACTGCTTTCAAGAAGACAACGAACAGCAGTGAAATTAGGAGAAGAGAGAAAATTAATTTCAGAAATACATGATAATGATCATCCTAAATCAAATAATATCCATTCCAATCTTTCTCATAGAGGAATAAAACTTGAAAACCTACAAACTGAGTAAAGAAATTGAAATGGATAAACAAGTCTCCAAAAAACAAGTATTCAAAAATTTTTGATTAGAATGGATTTTAGATAGTCTTGGAAGAACCACTTAGAACTATCTCCAACAAATTACTTTGGGATCAATATTGTGATGAATGTTACAGAAAAGAAATAACTTCTACAGCAACGATAACATCCGTAAAATGAATCAAAATCTGCTTCCCAAATACAGAAATAAGGAGAATTAGACCGACAGGCCATTCACATTTACACTTCATTGGCATTAAACTAAAGGAATTGTTTGAGTCACCCACTACAATTGACTTTGGTAATCACATTGCAGATTTGAAGAAATACATCCCCACGTTTAGAATGGTACCAAAAGGAGCTAGATCACTTCTAACCCACACTTTAAACGGATGTCTCCAAGAGGTCATAAATTCTAATTCAGAATCAGTTTGGGTCAATCTGTTTTGTTTCTCATATCACACACTTCGGGTTCCCAACCGTTCAGAAAAAGTCACAAATCTGACGAAATGGGTCAAGCTTAATATTTCCAATTGGGATCTTTCTAATCCTATTTCAAAAAATATCTTCTCGAACAGTTACGACCAATCTCCTTCTCAATTAGGAAAAAAAGCTAGAAACCAGACTATCTTATGGTGACATTTCTGGAGCAATTCGTCTTTCCACCTCTGATGAATTAATCGCTCGCTATTCCCAAGAGACATTGAATTCATTAATTTTACGACATCCCAAACACCCTGAACTTCAACGAGAAAATGCGGCTTCAATTATCGGTGCACTTCCAACTGGTCGAAGTTTAGAAGAAACTTTCTCGTTATAGTAATATTAATTTGTCAAGAAAAAATTGAAGAAAAAATTAATTGAAGAAAAGAAAAAAAAAGTCATAAAACTTAAAAAAAAACACTAAAATAAATTATATTTGTTGGGTAATTGGTATTGTGATTTTTTCTGAGCAGTAGGACTCAGTGTTAGCATTTATGTTAACAAACCTCATTCCGACTTCCGTAATTCCGTCACTTTGAGTGATTAAATCAGCTATCATACTTCTCACCGTTCTCACTCAAACGCCGACTCTAGTAAAAAACTAGCACATATATGAGGGGATTATTGTTGCAAAACAACAGGAATAAAACAAAAGAAATATTAAAACACAACAGATTTTGTGTTGCATTTGCATCAGAAATTCTGCTCTGTTGACGTTTGAAATTCTGCTTTGTTCTGTTGTATTTACGTCAGAAATATGATACCTCAAATATTAGAATAGTTAAACTTTTATGGTATAGCAAAGGAGTTTGAGTATAAGCATTTCGCGATCTCAAGACGTACATAATTTTCAAATAAAAGCTAACTAACTTACAAGTTCACACAAGGTTGACCATATTACATTTTATAAATCAACTATATAATCAAATTGTGTAGATACAATTAATTAAATTAAAATTGATTTTCAATAGCACCAGGATGATTACAAACATGACTCCCGCTACATAAATATCGAATTCAAAACCTATAAAATTTATTAATTTAATGTTATGAATGCATTGGTACATAGCTGCCCTGAAACAGATACATTCGTTTGTAATAATTACCTACATGCTAATATCGTATTACCGGGAGCGGAATTGCAACCCTCCGAAACTCCTTTTTTAATAATGAGTGAATTAACATAGCACAATGCATAAAGATGTACCATGTATAAATATTTCTTTGAAGTTATTACAGCTAAGCCAATATCGAATTACGGGGAGTAGAATTGCAAATCGTAAAAATATGTTAGTCTAATGATATTGTGTCACGGTGTCGTTTGTGTGTCGTTTAATAGTTGAATTTCGGGTTACGAGGAAAGGTTATTAATATTGGGATTGGGGAGGTCCTGATTCAATGGGAATTGAGAATTTGTAGGGATGGGGATGTTGATAATTTGACTTCTAAACTTGTTATAGGTTGGGAATTGGTATTCCTGACAAGTCCTAGTGTCTCCTTTTTTTTCGAAGATGACGGGCTTCCGCAGTCCACGGAACACTTGGACTGGGATGAGGATGACCTAATTATGTTTTATGCCGGGTACCTATCTACTCCATAGAATGTTATCCGCAGAACATAGAACATCAAGTCTGGTTCTTTGTGTTCTGCGAAACTTATCCGTGGGTATAGTATCTTCCTTCCTGCGGATCGCATCCATGGGAACTGTACTACGGGAATGATCCGCTGGCGCTGAACTACGGGAATGATCCGCGTGAGCTGAACTGCGGAAATGATCCACGGGAGCTGTACTAAGGGAATGGACATGCATGGGGTTTGGGTATTTTCAAAAATAGGGACTAATAAATCTAGCTCCTGGCTTTCCAGAACTTTCTGCCGTTGGGTCGGATCTGTTGAACCTGAGTGGGGCCGGGATGATTACATCGCATAGTTCTTTTGCGATATTTGTTGCGACTAGGTCTAGCGTATGAAATGGGTAGTAGTGCAATTCCTTCTCTGGTGAGGCTAAGTGGTATACTCATGTTCTGGTTCCGCTGGCCCAAATTGGTAATTGGATGAAATGCTGGTTACTCTGCCCTATGGAAACTACTCTACTCCGCCTGCCGGAGACTACCACTACTCTACCCATAGGAGCCTGCCCTCCGGAGACTACTACTAACTTCCCACGTGATGCTCTGTTCTCCGGAGATTACCACCTGCGGGAGTCTCTGTTCTACGGGAACCACGGGTGTCTCACTAGTCCTGACTACTGGTTTTTCTTCTTCACTGGAGAATCCCCTTTATCTGGCGACTACTGGTCTTAACCACTAAGTGTCTATTCCGACGGGTGAGCTGTCTTCTTCGCTTGGAGTTCCGACGAGTGTGCTGGCACGAATTCCCCGGAGTCTCTGGAGTCTTGCAACGCCTTTCGCTGTCTCCCGACACTGCTGGTTCCACCGATGAGACCGGTGTCTATAGGTAAAGTGTTGGAAGCAATAGGAGATCCGTTGCTGCCGATAAAATGGAAGGCGCCACGTGGGGCTTCGACCCTGAGGATGGAGCCTCACCGAGTCTACTGTTTTCTGGTGATGTCTATCACCCACAACACTTACTGTTTTGAGGATGTGGAAATCTAAGGCCTTCTGTCTCTCTCTTCTATTTTACGGAGACTGAACCAACACCAACTACTCCACGACCCCCGATTACAATAAACACCAATCTTTACTAGGTAACAATACTACTGTATTAAGAATTATTTATTACTTCAAGTAAAAGACACACACCATAAAACTCCTCTCCTCACAAGCGACAAAAACCAACTGGATCCATTCCTACACGAGGATCTATTTATGTTATCGCCCTTCACCGCGAGGAATGTGCATTTCCTTCCTTTTGCGAATTCGTCTAAGTCCATTCATCCATCCTTAAAACGGATAACTAGGATCAGAAAAAGTCTCTTTAGACTAACTACACATAAAAGCTTATAAAAAAAACTCCAAGTGTCCGAAAAGTACCGGATTTCCGCCAAGTCACAATATAATTGCATTCTTACGTAGCTGCCATCTTACAAACAAATATTTTCTAAATTATTACCTATGCCAATATCGTATTACCGGGAACGGGAATTTAAAACATAAAATGCAATTATGTCATTAGCGCAGCATATTTTTGAGGTTTGCAATTTGCTTCCGGTATTTCGATATTGTCTTAGAGAATAATTCAATTATTTTATGCTTGATGGCATAATTCCGCTCCCGGTATTTTGATATTGTCATAGCGGTAATAAATTCAAATAAATATGGTCATGCTTGATATCTTCTATGTACCAATGAATTGATATCATTAGAATAGCAATTTTTTGAGGTTTGTAATTTTGTTATCGCTAATTCAATATTGACATTGCGGTAATAATTTCAAAGAAATGTTTGAATGCTTGATGGCTGCTATCTATGTACCAATGCATTCATATTGTGGCGCGTTGGACCGTTGCATTGATTGGGGTGAAGTAATTTAGGGAAAGGAAAAGGGTAATAATTGGTTCGGACGAATGAGATAGGGAATGATAGTTTTGGACTTGGATACACAAGGAGTACCTACAGTATAGGTTTCCTGTAGTACGGGAACGGGAATGCTCCTTAGGGTTGGACTTCTAGAGTGTCAAGTTAACTTTTCTAGAGACTCTTCTTGTTCTCTAACTAAAGTGTCGTCTCTATTCTACTGGTCTCTTATAAGCCTGGAGTGAAGTGGATGGGAATTGGGTTGAGTTAGGTCTGGGCTGAGTAACCCGACTCTGCTATTGTCTAAAGTTTCCTACTCCTAAAGGCTTCTATAGGAACTGGTGTTACAGGGGCCTGGTTCTCTTCTTCTACCTACAGGCCGGTTTCTCTAGACTATCGCTCCTACACGGCAGGATACTCTTCAACCTAGAGTTCTTGTACTCTTGTTCTTAACGGTTAGGGGCCTCTTCTACCTACGGGACAAGACAGTTACTTGTGTTCTCGGTTCTTGGGTAATGTCTCACCAAGACTATACCCAACTTAGGGAGTTGATGTTACTTCACTGTAGGAACTGGTCTGCTTCTAAGAGTGCCGTCTCTGTAGTGACTATTTTCCCTAAAGGATCTTAGGCTACAACAGGAACACTCTTCTCTTCCTACAGGAGCTTGCCTTCCTATAGTGATTACTCTTCTCCTACAGGAGCTTATCTTCCTATAGGGACTACTCTTCTCCTACAGGAGCTTAACTTCCTACAGTGACTACTCTTCTCCTACAGGAGCTTACCTTCCTATAGTGACTACCCTTATCCTACAGGAGCTTACCTTCCTATAGTTCCTAAGTTACTCTGACTAAAGACCGATGGTCTTACCTACCAAGAGTGATGTCTTCTACGAAGAGGTTTGGGAATTGCGATGAGTTCTCTGGCATCGGATCCCCAAGGTCACCGAAGTCTGGCAGAGTTGCAGAGCTCCGTAGTGACACCGGTGAAACGGTGAAACCGAACTAATTATAGTTAAGTGTTGTACCTGACGAGGAATCCGATGCTCGCTAAAGAGATGGTGGATGCCACGCGGGGCTTGGGACCCTAGGTGAGGACGGAACCGCACCGGGTCCATGGTCTTCCGGTTATAAAGTCCTCATTGGCAACACTTACTTTGCCGGGGGAAAATGGTTTGCCACTCTCTCTCTCTAGCAGACCACACCAGGGATGAATAATTCTCGACACTTCACAATCAACACTATACTCCACAGGGTCAACTTATTATTATGTTTATTGCCAAATTCACTATTTACTACTTAAGCTGTTACTTATTAGGCGTAGACTACTATTGTCCCTACCTTTTTGACAAACTAAAACTCAGCGCCGAATACCCTTCTCTGTTGAGAGACAAAACCTCAATGGGNCCCCCCCTCCTTTTTTTCCCGAGGTGAAGGCTTTACTCCTATTTATGGTATCGCTTCCCACCACAAAAGGAGTGCCCATTTCCCATCTTTACTGAATTCACCCAAGTCCATTCATACATCCTTACGGAGAAATGAATAGGCTCAGAGGAATTCTTATTAACCTTAAGTTCTATTCTAAACTATTCCTAATTTCAGAATTCCCGAGTACTAGGGAAGTGCCGGATTTCTGGCTGTACAATATTATTAACGCAGTAAATTTTAAAGGTTTGCAATTTTGCTCCCGGTAATATATTAGCATAGTGGTAGTTATTTCAAATGAATGTGACTGTTTGATGGCAGCTATGTTCCAATGCAATAATAACATTAAAATTAATAAATTTTGATGTTTTAAATTCCGGTCCCGTTAATTTAATATTCATGTAGCGGGAGTCGTTTTTGTAATCACCACGGTGCTAAAGAAAATCATCTATAATTTAATTAATTAGTTTTATAAAAATTTGATTATATATCTGAAATAAATTTAATGGTATTAAGCTTGTACAGGGATAACCAAATTAACCCGGGCCGTAGAAAGTAGCTTTCACCAAAAAAAATTGAGACAGCAAATAAATAGCGCGAATTTAAAAATTTGGAGGGAGTGAATTTGGCGGTTGGATTGAACCAAAGGGGGCTCAAAAAAAAATTTCAGAACCGTGTTATGTGTCTCTCTTGAGCGACTAAATGACCTCTACAAATGTTGCTTAGAATGATTTGGTCACCAACTTTTCCTAATGACATTTTTTGCTGTGGTGGTCAAAGGTCAGGTCATTTCTGAAAACGTGTAAAATGACCTCTACAAATGTTGTTTGGCATCAGCAGGTGAACAACTTTTCTTAGTACAATTTTTCTCTGAAAAATTTCTTGTATCGATATAGCAATCTATCTTGAGCGACGAAATGACCTCTACAAATGTTACTTAGAATGTTTCATTGACCAACTTTTCCTAATGACATTTTTCTCTGTGGTGACCTCTTGAGGTCAAAAGTGGTTGGATTCGACCTAAGGGAAGCGTAAAAATTTTTAAGTTTTTTAACATTAGATTTCCCATCTCGAAATTTTTCTAAAAGTACAAAATAATTTTATGTTAATATATGACCGATAAAATGACCTCCACAAAAGTTGTTGAATTCAATTAAGCGAGTAACTTTTCCTTATAAACTTTTTCTCTGCGGTGACCACACGGCGCGAGAGATCAAGGTGACCAATTGTATTCCCTCATCGCTCATAATTTTTTTTCTGATTGAGAGCGAACTGAAGGAAGTTAGGAGGAAGAAGGGACATCAGATTGTAAGTTGATTAAAAGTAATCTAATGTACCCTTCTCCCTTCCTTACTCCATTCAGGTCAGTCATGGAAATATTTCGAAAAAAAAAAAATTTTTTTATCCACGTTATTGGTCTGGGATCAATAATGTCATTATGTTTCTCATTCCAAAATTGATTTGGATGATAAAGACAAAATGGATGATTTGGATGATAGTATTTTTATTTTCCAATCATTATCAATTTCTATGAGTGTGTATTACTGTTTTTTATTGTTCAACTTGAACAAATAAATTGAAAAATTTGTCGGTTAACTTCTCTCCTTTTTACTAATTGTGTGCCGACTACCCGAAGCCGTTTTTGGTGAAAGGCGAAGAAAGAAGGCCTGGGTTAATTTGGTTATCCCTGTATAAACTTGTAAGTTACTAACCAGATTTAAGTAAGCGGCAGCGAAAGCGATCTCGATTTTCCTGGAAAAGCGGAAGCGAAAGCAAACAATGTTGAAACTCCAAAAGCGAAAGCGGGCCGCTGTTTCGCCACGTGTGGCCACGACAGATAAAGGAGAAAAAAGTTTAGGCAGAGCCGATATTAATACAAATATTACGAGACTTCGAGGAGGAAAAACGGGGTGGGTTCTCATCTTCAGGCATACCGTTCTTGAGTATTCTTATCCAGATTGTGCAACGTGTTCAATGTTTTAGTTTTCTTGGGCGCGTTCTAAATGAAAGACTCTTGGGTCTTATTGAAGTGATGCAATAATTTTTGGCTTGAGTTTTTTTGCAGTCGGCAAATGATGAAGTGCTTGATTTTCTCCAACTCACGTGCTCAAACGATGTAAACATACCAGTTGGCCACATCACGAATACAGGAATGCACAATGAACGAGGTAATTTTAGCTAAGTGTTGAAAAAATGAAAGGGGCTGGGTTGAATCACCCATACCGGGGGCAAGGTATAATATTTCTAAGTATTTTTTTCGAAAAATTTTTTTATTCGTTTTTTTTTTCGCATAGAAATCCGTTCCAGGACATTCTGAAGCGATTCTGAAAATTTTTTGAAAAATTTTTTTCAAAAAATTTTTTTTTTCAAAATTTTCTAAGTACAAAATTTGAAAAAAAAATTTTGTAAGTCCAAAATTTTGATTTTGGGTTGCACTACAACCCAAAAAATTTTTTCTATAAAGGTTACTCAGAATCACAGATGAAACTCGATCCAGGAATCGAACCACGGGTTGGAACGGATCGTGGATCGGATCGGTATCGGTAGAAATATAGCTGGATCGGTTCGTGGATCGGGTTCGAAAGATTTTCAAAATGGTGGATCGGTTTGATTTGTTTTTGTCTCCTGGTTCGAATCGTGGTCCTGGTTCGATTTGTTGGTTCGGATCGATTTGTCTGTTGGCTCGATTCATGGATCGCTTACTCCTAAATTTATGGGGGAGGGTGTTAGAACATTGATTAATTTTTTGATAATTGGATCGGTTCATGACTCGGGTTCGAAATTTTTTTTAAATGTTGGATCGGTTCGTGGATCGGGTTCGAAATTTTTCTAAGTTTTTTTTTCAAAAATTTTTTTTTTAGTTTTTTCGCATAAAATTCTTTGGAGGTCCTTCTGAAGCGATCCTGCATAAATTTAACAACTTTTCCATCTAACAATTTTCTCTGAGGTTACCCCTTCAGGTCAAAAGCAAAGTAAATATCCAAAGTACCCATACCGGGGGCAAGGTAATTTTTTTTAAGATTTTTTTTTCCTTATTTTTTCACATAAGAATCCGTGACAGGACATTCTGAAGCAAATCTGAAAATTTTTTGAAAAAAAAAAATCGAAAATTTTTTAAGTACAAAATTTGAAAACTTTTTTTACGTCCAAAATTTTGATTTTGGTAGGGGTATTGCGGATAGTATATCTGGCAGGTTTGCCGGATATCGGATATCCGGCATGCTTCTGCACATAATTTTTATTAAAACAAGATGCGTTTTGACTCATTTCACGCGAACGTGAATTATCCGCACAGATCCCTGAGAAATTTTTTTGTGTTACTCCTTGAGATCACAGGTCAAGGTCAAATCCCAGTTATCTCGTAAGCACCAATATGACTTATACAAAAGTTGTTCAGGCCGTCAAACCGAGTAACTTTTATATTGAAGCAGAATATAATTTACGAAGCATAATTTTTATTAGAGCTACAATATGTGACGTACCATACCATGCAGAATATGTGAACACTTTATATTTTTTTCACGCACAGATTGGAAGAACAAGATTAAAAGCGTTCACATATTCTGCATGGTATGGTAGCGAAGAAGAATTTCTTTTTTAACTTTTTCTTTTTTTTTTCGGGGTGGGAAACCTAAACTATTATATTGGTAAGTAAAGTGTTGTGTCTCATGATGCATCCCATGAACCATGCAACATATCTGGGCATATTCAAAGCGTAATCTAATTCATAATTTGAGATTGGATATTTATCATAATTGGAAATTTACTAACACAAAATTCTACAAAATTTCCAATTATGTTAAATGTTCAATCTCAAATTGTCTAATTCTGTCACTCGAGTTACCCAAATTTTTGGGCAAATATTTTTTTACCAGACAAGTATTAGAAAATTCTTTGTCCTCGCAAATGTTTTTATATATTTTCGAAGATTTGCTTTCGTTTTAGATTATATTTAACCTGGATAGGATTTTATTCCCTCGGAACTATTTTTATTCATGCAATGCTAATGTTTATGCCGCGCATTTAATTTGTTCCTTATGTTTAATTAGTGATGAAAACTTTCCTTTCCTTTCGTTTTTTGTCGGAAACGAAAAGGAAAGGAAAGTATCAGGTTGAAAACGAAAACGAAAACGAAATCAAAATCCTAAAACGAAAAGGAAAGGAAAGCAAACGGAAAGGGAAGGAAAGGAAACGAAAACGGTATTTTTTACAAAATGTTTTTTTTAACGAATTTAGTAAAACAAACGAGAAAAATATGGAAAATTAGTTCGTTATGCTCATTTTCGCATGTCGGTAAATAATCATGACTCTGAGTTCTACCACAAAGGAGTCAGTCACCAAATGACTCCCGACTCCTAACTCTGAGTCATGATACTCAGAGTCACTGTAAGAGTCATGCCTCAGGTGATGAAAAATGTAACCTCTTGGGAGACCAACTCTGAATTGCATCTGAGTATGGTCGCGCTGATGAATTTTTGATCACCACAACTCGCTGAGGAAACGTTTAGGACATTAGGCAGTAAGATCTGATACATTAGAAGTAGCGTCTCTGCTGCTAGATGTAGTGTAGCTGCTGTTTCTAGGTGCTTTGCTCCAACTTCTAGGGGCTTGCAGTGTTGCCTACCTTTCGTAGCATATTGTTGAATTTTGCTACAAAAATTCTTTATAAAAAAATAAAATTAGAAAATAATAATCAATTAATTGTAAAATAAATGACCAAATAGTTCTACAATGAAACAAAAAGTGGTAAACTATTCTATTATTTCTCAAAACAAAATGTTATGTAATTTATAAATATTAAACGTTGAACTTACCGAAGTAGTAAATATCCTTTTGCAACTTGGGATAACAGAAATACAGAAACAATTAAAAAATTTTTGCTAAAGAATATGACTAACATACATGATAAGCTATAATCAGAGCAGTGGAGGATGTTTTGAAAATTTCTGGTTGCTAGATTTCTTTTTAAACTGATACTGGAAGTAACTCCCGTAAAAATTTTAGCTTTCTGTCTGTTGTTCAGAAAAAGTGTCATGTTTTTCTGTAATTTACTAACAATTTAAATAATTTTCCTATGATAAATTTTACTAGTAGTAATGCATTATCCCTGAACAACGAACAGTGAACGCAAAACAAATAATAGGCTTTACACTGCGTTTCCGAAAGCAAAGCTAGAACTCATTGTCATGCGTAGGGTCTGGATGTGGCAAAGCATTCAAGAACAAATTAAATAATAGTTTTAACAAGAGTTATGACATGGTATTTTTATAGCCCAATTTCATGTCAATCAACCTTGATCACGACAATTTTTACACTACTAATTCATAATAATAATAACGTAATTCGTTTATTTTGTTAACCAAAAAAAAATTTTTTTGTCACAATTGAAATGTATAGGAAATAATTAAGGTTAATACGGCTAATTTCAATAAATGAGATGTTGCCAGCGCCAATGTCGCTAGATCTAGCAGCAGCCCAGCTAGATATAGGAGCTGCTTCTATATCTAGGAGCTCAAGCTCCAAGATTTAGCATCAGAGCCGCTAGATTTAGCAGCATAAACCCTAGATTTAGCAGCTTTACTTTTCAATTATTTTTCTAAAATCGGGTATCAATTATTCTCGCCCAAACTTTATATCAGTCGAAAGATTATAGGATAGGCTATTTAATTCAAAAAAAATTAACCGGAAATGTTCAACCGTGTAATTTTATTGAATAACTCAGCCCTGCCACGATGAAATTTTTTTCGGCGCGGTGAAAAGTTGCTAAATTTGATTTACTATCGACTAAAAATAGTAGCTGAACTCGTCAAGAGGATATATGTTCTAGCTTTTGAAAATAAGTTTAGTGCTGCTAGATCTAGCAGCACCAAGACGCTAGATCTAGCAGCAACTGCTAGATTTAGCGGTTTCGCTGCTAGATCTAGCAGCTCAGCCCCTACATCTAGAGGCTGAGCTGCTAAATCTAGCAGCCCGCTGCTATATCTAGTGGACGCTAGATCAAGCAGCGGGCTGCTACTTCTAGTGTAACGGGCCCTACTGTTAGGAGATAGTGAGAAAAAAAATTCTTCTTCGCTACCTAACATACTGTAGATCATTAGACATACCCATTTGCCACATTTCACTTTTTGGAACTTACTTTTTTTTTCTTACTCTCACCACTATATAGTAACCTTTGCACAGCAGCATGTCATCCGTAATAGACGGGCAACAGTTATGAATAAATTTATACTACCTCACCCATCCAATGGGTAACTTGCCTGGTAATGCAAGAGCATGACCTATGCAGCATCACCATTTATGACATTACGTACAAAGTCTTCTCATAAGGTTGCTTCTGGAATAGGATCGATCGAATTCATGGATATAAACCCAAATGACAGAACAAAACTCTACAACAGAACCGCAGAAGCAATAAATTGAAAATTTAGTAATCCAATTGAAATATGTTCTATTTCCCAAAAATTACGAGTCAGTTGAAGAGGAACCATGCTCCTTTGAGGTACTCTTAAATAGGTCGCTAGTGGAATGGAGACTTTGGATTAGTGTTTCGCATACCTCAGGTTTAGGTGTGAACCAGAGCCAATATCTCATGGCTCAGGCTGATAGTGAGCCAGCTCATGAGCCATGGCTCTGGCTTCCGACGTTTCTTGAGCTGGCTCATGAGCCAGAGCCGTGGCTCAATGAGCCATGGCTCATTGATCCATATGGTTCATTGAGCTGAACACAAATTAAAATTTTGAAAAAATATTTTCAACACAAAACATCCAACTCAACTGGTGTTGTGAAAGAAAACACGACCTTTCTTCTGCAAAAGTTAATAAGCCATTGAGCCATGGCTCAGCTATGTGGTTGAGTTGGCTTATGAGCTATGGCCCTGGCTCAAAATGATTGCATGAGTCAGAGTCATGGTCTGGCTCTGAATCAAAAATTTTTGTGAGCCAGCTCGAGTCAGAGCCAGTGATCCAGCTCATGAGCCAGAGCCATGCGGAACACTACTTTGCATCTAACAATGATTATTTAACTGCTCTAATAAGTTAGGATGGGTGGGGTAGTATAACTCATTTCATAACTGTTGCCCATCTATTATGGATGACATGCTGCTTTGCAGAGGTTAACATATAGTGGTGAGAGTAAGTGGTACCGGCTGTCCGGTTGCGAATGGGAATTTTTTCCCTATACTCAAAAGTTGAACAAATATCCTTCCTTTCTCACTACCTTGGGTGACGCTACAAAGATGGGCAAATCGACAAACCATAATTACTAGATGCAGATTAGTGTTAAATGTGGCTGTAACCCCCATTTCTCCCTGTCACTACGCAGCGGGAATTAGTGCTTCATCCTCTGGAATTTGAATCTGAAAGACAAAATATAAAGACGTAAATTTTATTTCACTAAATTCAATAATATATTAATCTAAATCCAAGATTCAAATATTCTTTATTAACTACCAATCGTATAAGCCCATCCCTTTGAGCGCTGTGAAAATGGATCCAGGCGAGCAGAAAGAGCGTGGTGAGATCCGATTACCAAAGACAAAGAAATAGTGATTATGTTAGTCATGGATGGGTTTATACGATTGGTAGTTTATACAAATATTTGAAACTTGGATTTAGATTAATGTGTTATTGAAATTAGTGAATTAAAATTTACATCATTATATTTCCTCTTTTAGATTCAAGGTCCAGGGGAAGCACCACTAGTTCCCTCTGCTTACTGACAGGGAGAAATGAGGACTACAGGAGCCACATTTAACACTTATGTGTTACATTTTTTACTAATCTGCAGCTTTCGTGTTATTTGTGTCTGCCTTCGTTTCATCTGCCAAAACAGACAGAAAATTATATAAATATTAGTTTTAATTTAGCTTAGAAAACTGTTGTATTAGGATTAACTTCATATATTATATTTATTTCATTCAAACTATGTTTGAATTATGGTTTGTCGATATGCCCATCTTTGTAGCGTCACCCAAGGTAGTGAGAGAAGAAGGATATTTGTTCAACTTTTGAGTATAGGGGGAAAAAATTCCCATTCGCAACCGGACAGCCGGTAGTTTAGCTTATAATCGAAAATTCCTTCCACATGGTTTCAATAGAAATTCTGGGCAATATACATACACGGTTATTCGTGAGTGCCACATGTCCACAGTTGCTAAGTATCGGTATCGACCCGATACTTGGTGTTGCACCTCGATACCGATAGCGATACCGATACTTTTTCCAAAAAAAAAATCCCGATACCTATACCTATACCGACACTTTTTACAAAATTGAACCCGATACCGATACCTTTACCCATACTTTTCTAAAAAAATATCCCGATACCTATAACTATACCGATACTTTTTTGAAATAAATTCCCGATACCGATACCTATACTCTGGGGGTATCGTATGATTGTTGATGGAGATGATCACAGTTGCAACACTGACCCATCGATCTCGATCTCGATCTTTTGATGGCGAGATCGATGGGAGCCGATCTCGATCTCGATCTTTCTTTGAGATGATCGACTAGTGACGATCTCGATCTCGATTTTACGAGAAGATCGACTACTACCGATCGCGATCTCGATCTTTTCGTCAAGAGATCGATCGATCTCGATCTCGATCTTTGGTTGGAAGAACAATTATGCCAACGTCTATCTCGATCTTTTGGGTTAAAATAATTGTCAATCTAATTCTTTTGATCTATACCGATCGCAAAAATTTGATGCAGTTAAATTTAAATTGACATGTTTCATTTCTCACCGCAATGAATAGTAGTTTTATTTTAAATTTTTATTCAAATGAAATATGTGCCACTTTCTGTAATTTTTAGAACATTTGAGATCTTTGTTAACAATTTTATTAATCAGCGTTGAATAATCTTAAAAACAAATTATTCATCAGTATGTAGCACTGGTTCGCATCAGAAATAGATACTATTATTTTCATTGAATAATCTAGGCTAATTATAATAACTTTAGCTTAGAATTAACCAACTATTCGATGGATTAATTCAAAATGGGATCCACACCGGTGTGGTATCTTTGATAATACTCTTGATGCTATATTGTGATACTTTTTCGTGTCTTCTTGCTACGTTTCTTATACATTTAGGATATTTCATGAATAATACTGTTAGGTTATTGATGAAATGTAGTCAAAATATAAGTAATTTTTTTCTGGTTAAATTATTTATTTATTTGAGAAAAAATACCTCCTTTCAGACGTGGAACTGAAAATGAAACACTCCGGAATGTTTATACGTGAATTGAGTAGCTGAGAGCGTGGTGAAAATCGAGTAGACCTGAGACCTGATGTTTCATTAAGCATAAAGAAGTTAAATGAACACTAAATATGAAGAACCCATTCGTTGCCTCACGCTAGTAGTAACAAACGCAAAACTACTATGGTCAGCTGTTCTGTCTATCAACATACACCCATATAAAAAATAGAAAGGTTATTGATTATGGTATGAAGCATCGTTGAGCAAAATATATGTGAACGAATGGGTGAAAGGCGGTTGTGGTAGAGAATATTGAGTTTCTCTTAATAGTTTCTAATTAATTCTCACTCACTGGTTAATCATATTAGCCGATCTCGATCTCGAACACCCTGTGAAAATATCAATCTCGATCTCGATCTCTTGGTTAAAAGATCGACGACTATCGACCTCGATCTCGATCTTTAGATCGAGAGATCGGTGGAAGTCGATCTCGATCCCGATCTTCCCACCAAAGATAAGGTAGCTTTCGATCTCGATCTCGATCTTCCTACCAATTGTAAAAAAGGTGCCGATCTCGATCTCGATCTTCTGTTCAACAAGGAAAGTCGATCCCGATCTCGATCTTTGTCGATCTTGATCTGATCGAAGATCGAATAGTTGCAACTGTGGAGATGACGATGGTGGAGCAGGTTCCTAAATCCTGTGGGATGAACCTCCTGATGGTGATCCCAATTGTGACCTCTGACCTTACACTTTTAACTTTTAATTAATTTAATAAATAATTGAAAAATCAAAAACTTTCAAATTTTTCCAAAAATAACAGAGGAACTCTTTACTCTCTGTTTTTCAATTTACAACTGAGCGGAACACGCTCAAAACACAACAACTTTTCTGATAATTTTTCCTTATGGGGTTCAGCCCCACTAACTAGTACTATTATTATTATTAAGCTTATGGCTCTAACCTATGGGGAGGGCATAATTGAATTGAAAAGGAAAAAGAAGCTTCAAGAGTCAGCTGGGTCTCTTCGCGGGATCCAGTTGACTTTTTGAATTTAAATTTGGGTCTGACAAAGGGTTTCTGCGACAATACCCATACTTTTTCCTTAACAAAACCCGATACCTATACCGACACCGATACCTTTTAAAAAAAAACCCGATACCGATACCTAAGTATCGGCGATACCTAAGTATCGGCGATACCTAAGTATCGGCGATACCTAAATTTATGACTTATGCCTAATGAAAACAGTTGGCTTTTTATTAACAAACTTAATTTATTCAATAAATAAATATTAAAGATATGACTACCCTGAAAATAGTACGGAAACTTGACTTTATTAGGTTTGTATAAACCAAACCTAATTATGAGATTGGCGCCAAGAATCAGTGACGTAGAAGTACTTTCTCCTTCCTCCAGACTTAGTACGTCTCTCAAAAACTAAATTCCATACCTAATTCCCTCTCAATTTAGGTCTGAGATTAAGTCCAAACCAAAACTTTTGTCTTTTTTTGTTTTTCTTCAATTTATAAGAAAAATTTAAGTTTTAGTTTCATTTATTTTATTACTATTCGTAAATTTCTTAATATTTTTAATAATTAATTCAGTGTTGTGTACAAAAAAATTAACCTCCTCCCGCACTATCCCACATCACTCCCATCCACTCCCGCTTCCCACCCGCACTATCCCACACCCCTCCCGTCAATTCCCGCATCTCTCACGCACTATCCTACATCCCTCCCATCCATTCCCGCATCCCACATGCACTATCCCACATCCCTCCCATCCATACCCGCATCCCTCCCGTCCATTCCCGCACTATCCCATATCCCTCTCATTCACTCCGCATGTCTCTCGTCTATTTTCGCATCCCTCCCGCACTATCACACATCCCTCCCGCACTGTTCAGTACAGCTATTGCTGGGACGTTAAACATCGTAGTTGTATTTACTTTATTGTTAGCCTTTTCTTCCAGAAAATGAATAAAATATTTTGTTTCAGAACTACTAAACCAAAACTAAATGAGCCATCCGGTTTTAGTAAACTTAATGAACGTTGACTTATTGGAAACACTCAGGTGTGTATAAAACTTAATCCGTTTTCGTTTTCAAACACGATTTCTTTACTTCTGTTAGGACTCATTAGTTTAATATAATAAATAGTTATTGATTGATCAACTTTGAAGCTTACAGTTAATGAATTGAATACGAATTAAAACCCTTCGGTGGTGCGAATTAAGTTTCCTTCTTTTTCTACGTGTCATTTGAGTGCTCTTTCAAAACCTGCAAGTATCGGCGATAGTATCGGCGATACCAACTAAAATCCCGATACCTATACCTATACCGATACTTTTCTCAAAAAAATTCCCGATACCTATACCGATACCGATACTTTTTTCAAAATAATTCCCGATATCTATACCTATACCCATACTTTTTCAAAAAAAATCCCGATACCGATACCTATACCTATATTTTTTTCAAAAAGATTACCGATACCGATACTTATTTCAAAATAATTCCCGATACCTATA
Source organism: Holacanthella duospinosa (assembly GCA_002738285.1). NCBI lineage: Eukaryota > Metazoa > Arthropoda > Collembola > Poduromorpha > Neanuridae > Holacanthella > Holacanthella duospinosa. The sequence goes on from NIPM01000109.1 coordinate 241,242, forward strand.
CCTATACCCATACTTTTTCAAAAAAAATCCCGATAGCGATACCTATACCTATACTTTTTTCAAAAAGAAACCCGATACCTATACCGATAGTTTTTTTTAAACAATGCCGATACCGACACGAATACCGATACTTTGGCCAAAGTATCGGTATATTGTTGCTAACCCGATACTTGTATCGGGTTAGCAACTGGGCACATGTCCAAAGTAAGACGTTCCATTCAAGAGTTTTTTAAAAGGACTTTTACGAGAAAACAATCGGTGTAAACAAAGTAGCTTTGTTGTAAACACGTAACTAAGCTCTTGTAAATCTTGACTTGGATGGGACCCAAATGAATAACTGCTTGGGGCGATATAGGGAGAGGGGTCCCCGTCCTTCGCACTCGGTAGCCTTGTCTGGCATAGTTCTCCGAAAATGTCTTAAGTAATGGCTTTTCGTTTTTAATCATCTGTAAGTTGGACGAAAGCAAGCCCGCGCGTCCCTGCTCCAAAATGACATTGAAAAAGCGATCAAAAACAATGATGGACGGTGGAAGATGGAAGAAGCTTCAACTCGTTTTGCCAAACTTTTGTTTCATTGTGCTACACCTGTATGCCCAGGCAGTATGACAAGAGCTAGCTGACAATGGTTTAGCGGATTTTCTAGGAGGAAGTTCTAGAGAGATTGGAAAATCGACATTAGGTTTCGGTGAAGGAGATTGGGTTTAGGTAATTTGGGAGGGTATATGGGTGTGTGAGGTAAATCGGATGAGGAAATTGGAGGGGAGCGGTTTTTTGTCACGAATTTTTATTGTCGGGGTTCAATGTATTTAGTTCAATCATGTTTACCGGGATAAATAAATCAGTCTGCTTAGATCTATTCTAGAAAAGATAAACCGTGGTGGTGTATAGAATTGCTCAAAAATGACAAGCGACTCGTTGAAGAATGTAAGTTACTAGAAGAACTGCTAAAATGGCACTAATTTTAATTGCCGTAGATTGGGCTGACTTGTCGAAAAATCCTGAAAAAAAAGCATACACCATACACCATACACCATACACCGTATGTTCCACATTAGTTTACTGTGCATTCTCCGCTTTTCCCCAAAAAATAACCAAGGTGGCTTAATAATTTATTCTCGACTGAAAGGTGGTGTGAAATTAGCCAACACTAAATTTAATTTATTCTCGACTCTGAAAATTTTTAATTTATTCTCGACTCTGAAGATAAAGGTGGTGTGAACTTAGCCAACACTAAATTTAATTTATTCTCGACTCTGAAGATAA
>NIPM01000109.1:243560-319391 GCA_002738285.1 Holacanthella duospinosa
ATTGTGGGGTATCCCCTGTATGTTTTTATTGCCTGTCCCTGTACACCATACATCGCATACACCATACAACATACAACATACACCATACACCATACACCATACACCATACACCATACACCATACACCATACACCATACACCATNTAATAATATATATATAGGGAGGGCATTGAATGAAAAGGGAAGAAGAAGAATAAGAACACAGCAGCAGCTGTGTTGTTATGTGTGGTGAGCGGGAGGTCCAGTCCCGTTCATCACAAGAAGGTGAAGGTCTTCACCACACCACCTTTTGATTCAACGTGCGCATTAAGCCACCTTGGTCATTTTTTGGGAAAGGCGGAACTTTAATGTGGAAGATACTGTACACCATACACCATACACCGCANCCACCTTGGTCATTTTTTGGGAAAGGCGGAACTTTAATGTGGAAGATACTGTACACCATACACCATACACCGCATACAGGGACAGGCAATAACAACTGACAGGGGATATCCCACACTCCTACTCCTATCCTCAACCATAAATGGGCAAGGAATATCCCACTTCATAGATAATTTAATATCAATTAACATTTCATGTTGATTGATTTTTAGTGTAAAAAAGGGTTTGTGAATAAATTAAGCCCATTAATGGTTGACAGAAGGGTGACGAGTGTGACATCGGAATAATCGATGTTGTAAAAGATAATTGAATTAAAACTATTCGCAATATTAAAAATTTGGTGTTTCGTTTTTCTGGACATTCGTTCATTGTTTATCCGTCATGCGAATACCACCAAATCTTCGACTCATTGTAATCAAGTACCACTACCAACATTTGGACGACTCTTACCAACAAACAATGGTCCGCTACAATTTTCATCCCTTTACTGTGAACCATCAAATAAGAAGTGTAAATACAGTAAAATTAATTATTAAGTTGGAAATAACTTTCACCTTTTTAGATACGAAACCAAACACTTTTTAATCCTCCTCGCGCAATTAATATTCCTCAACTGAAGGATCGGATTCAGAACTTTGTTGATACTTTAAATAACTATCCGCAGATGCTACAGAACGTTAGAAGGGCATTTTATGACCGCCTTGGCCATTGCATTGAAATAGATGGGGTTAATTTCGAGCATATGACAAACTAATTTAGTGTACAGACCTATCTTTAAAANAGATGGGGTTAATTTCGAGCATATGACAAACTAATTTAGTGTACAGACCTATCTTTAAAATTAACTCTAAATTCCAAAGAAAATTAATAAATTGTTTGCCCATTTGTGTAAATTTGAGAGGGTGCTTGGTAGGAGTGTGGGGTATCCCCTGTATGTTTTTATTGCCTGTCCCTGTACACCATACATCGCATACACCATACAACATACACCATACACCATACACCATACACCATACACCATACACCATACACCATACACCATACACCACCATACACCACCATACACCACCATACACCATACACCATACACCATACATCTAAAATTTTGATTTTGGGTTCGACTATAACCCACCATACATCTAAAATTTTGATTTTGGGTTCGACTATAACCCAAAAAGTTTCTTCTATAAAATTTGCTCAGAATGAAAATGCAAACAACTTTTTTATTTAACAATTTTCTCTGCGGTGACCACTTCAGGTCAAAAGTCAGGTCAAAAGTCAAGTCAATTTCCAATGCATTTAGCATGAGCGGGGGCAATGTAAAAAAAAATTTTTTTTTTTCAAAAATGTTTTGCATAAAAATTTGTTGGAGGTCTTTCTGAAGCGATTCTGAATAAGTTAAAAAAAATTTATTTTAGAAAATTCTCTAAAGAGGAATAAGTCGCGGCTTGTAAATTAATTTTTTAATAAAACATGGCTTTTCATTTAGTATTCACTCTTGTAAGCTACAGAAAAAAAATTTTTTTTTGTTCGATGGGCTTTCTAGAATTTATGGGAGGTTTCGAAAGAAAATTATTTTTTCGAACAGTAGAAACAGTCAAAAATATGGGTACGTAAAACTATCTCTTTGTCTCAGTGGCAGAGGTAAAGGAGAGGTGTGAGTGTTGGGCTCTAGTTGCTGGTGTCGGGTTCGATTCCAGGCGTTGTATTAATTTTTTTTTGTCAAATTTTTTTTTCAATAATTAAATACAATTAAATATTAAATTATATATTATATATTATAAATTATAATATATAATATATAAATATTATATTATAAATTATATATTAAATACAATTAATACATGAAATATATGGGATAGTGCGGGAGAAATGCGGGAGGGATGCTAGAAATGACGTGAGGGATGTAGGATAGTGCAGGATAGCTTCGGGAATGGCTGGAAGGAATATGGGATAGTGCGGAAGGGATGCGGGAATTTACGGGAGGAATGTGGGATAGTGAGGAAGGGATGCGGGGTATGACAGGAGACATGCGGAATATATAAGGAGGGATGCGGGATAGTGCAGTTGGATGCGGGTATGGACGGGTGGGATGTGGGATAGTGCGGGAATGTATGGGGGGGATGCGGGAATTGACAACAGAGATGTGGGATAGTGAGGGAATGGATGGGAGGGATGCAAAAATTTACGGAAGGTATGTGGGATAGTGCGGGAATGGATGGGAGGGATGCGAAAATTTACGGAAGGTACGAGGGGTAATGCGGGAATAAATGGGAGGGATGCGAAAATTGACGGGAGAGATGTGGGATAGTGCGGAAATGGATTGGAGGGATGTGTGATAGTGCGGAGGAAATACAGAAATGGACGGGAGGTATGCGGGCTAGTGCAGGGGGATGCGGGGATGGACGAGAAGAACACAACATTGTGAAAGATAAGGCGGAAGGGATGCGGGCACACTCGGGAATAATGTGGGAAGCATTGTTGAAGGTCAAAATAGCTTCGGCAAAAAATGACCGTTGTGTCGGGAGTGCATTATAAAGATAAATATACTCGATGACGTCATGACGCATGACTGTTCAGCAACAGCCAATCAAATCTATTTAAGCTTATGGAGTTTTCAGAATTAAGGCACCTGGAGTCTCATCCTTGAACCATAGAGACCCCATAACGGCACTGTACACTGCAAAGACCGTTTTTTTCCAACTCCAAAATTTTCAAAATATCTCTATGCCTTATCTTTCACAATGTTGTGTTCTTCTCGTACATGCCCTAAAATATTTATTCTAAATATCATTTTGCGACTTATGAGGAAACGGAAACTGCGAAAAAATTAGAAAAATTTTAGGATGAGAGATTACTTTTTTGAAACCATTCCATATTCTTGAAAAGTTTTGATAAGAAATTATTTCAAAAAAGTAATCTAGGTAAGTCAAAAACTTCAAATAATTATTTAAAAAACATGCCGACATTTAAACCCTACTGTTATTGAGGTTGAATCTCAGCAAATGGTGCATAAAATATTTCGTTTTATTAACATTGAATCTCATATCCTAAAATTTTTATATTTTATTTTGGAGTTTCCGTTCCCTCATAGGCCGAAAAATGACCTTTACGCATGTTGCTCTTAATTGCATAAGAAAAATTTGGAGTCGAAATTAATTCTCCTTAATTTTATTGTTTAAAGGTTGTAGCTGATTTTTTTTAAATTCTTTTGAATGTGAGTCAGTGGTTCACCTGAATCACAGAAGAAAATAGGAGTCATTAGCAGCTTTACCCGGTACAATTAAATTAGACTTCTAAGTCTAATTTAATATGCTTGTATGCCCATCTATGCGTCTGACTTTGTTGAGCCTATGAGGAAGTTTTAGTTGTCTTGGTTTAGTCTAGGTTTCAACTGTAAAGTCAGAATTTACAGTTTTGATATATTTTTCTGAGTTGCGCATTAAACTAGTCCATGAATTAAATCACATCCGGTATCATTCACGAGATTTTCTCTACTGTTTTGGGATTTCTCTATATTTTGAATAGAAGTTTCCATAATGTGATCTTATGGAAAATAAAAAATGTAGTTCCATCCCTTTAGCCATTTGTTTCAATAGAAAATGTTGAGCTCTTCAGTTAAGAAGCATATCGATCCTAATTTAAATTTTTTATGAACGAATCGTCGTATTTTCAAATTCAAAAATTGACTATTTTAGCCAAAAATTAATTTCATTCCGCTCACTGCGTTACCACATAAATGTGGTGACGCAGTGAGCGGAATGAAATTAATTTATATTTTAAAATTTTAAAATAAATTTATTTATTTATCTATTTATAGGCGGCTACGAAAATGATTGCATGTTAGTTAGACAAGCACACAACAAGTAAGTAAATGAAGAGAACTAAACTGTTCAAAAATTTTAATTAAAAATATTATTTCCCAGCTTTTTCATGGTGGGTCCAACGAAACAGCAAACACGGACGGCCGATTGGATGAAGCGTAATATGCCTATCGATTACTCTGTTCAACTTACAGACGTTACGTCTATGTTTACCGTACTGCTCGTGATTGGTCCGAAATCCAAGGAATTACTTTCCCAACTTACGGATAGTGATTTGCGACTTCCTCCATCAGTTTACAAAGTAATACAAAATTTCAATGTTTGATAACGAATTCCGGTTCTTCTGTTGTAGAAAGAGGGCCAACAAAGCCTGAGCATGTTAGCTATTTTAATTCCTAAAACAAGAGAAATCAACAATCAAGCATTTGAGCTGATTTGATTGTAATTTAATATCTGTCAAAAGCATCATTTCAACCATAAAACGGTAAATTAAGTTTAACACCTCTTGCACAGGACTGAAATGAGATAGAGGTAGCGTCCGATTCAGAATAACTCATACACTTTTTCTTAATTTTTCTTAACTTCCTCTTTGTTTGCCCTCGAGATTCGAAATTGAAAAGACGTGTTTAGATTTCTCGGCACACCACCTAGGGTGGGAATTCATAGTTGGGCATATCCTTTAGGGAAATACGACGTACTTTTTCAGAATTTATTTTTATGTCAATTACTTATAAGCGATGAGATTTGATTGGAAATGGGGCTGTGAATGACACCCATTTTTTTATTGATAGGAGTCAGGTGACTCATAGTCATGAATCAATGAATACCAGTCTCGTAGAGACAATTAAGTTTTAAACTGGCATGAATCAAGTGACTTCTCAAGTTAATATTAGTGTTAAATGTATTAATATTAACTGTTTAATATTAGTGATTTTGTTGGCTTTCGGTACTTATGATGATCAGCTTCTTTCAGGAGAAGATGCAGCTGATGGCACCAACTGACCGGGGATTTTCCAGGTAGCCGCGTTGAGATGCTTCTGGGTGTTTGACTCTTCAGTTCGATAAACGAATTCCGTATGAGGCTGGTTTTATCTGATTAGAGTACTTGTATCTATATCGATGTCACAGTTTTCGCTACTTGGATTTTGTTGGTTAGCGTATCGGTCTCAGGACTGAAGAAGTAATGTAGTCTAGTGGCTGGAGGAGTTAGGATTTTTTTTCAGGAGTATTTGCTGAATTATTTCCAGTTTTTCTGGGTAATTTAATCCCCAAATTCCTTCTGCATAGAGTGATGAAGATTTCACAATTGTGTTGAGAAGCAGTTTCCCGAATTTGATGCTCATTTTACTCAGTTTCTTGAAGGGTCTTAGAAGTTCTGAGAACTGATCCGTGTGCTGCTACCGTTGGCAATTGAGAGGCGTGAGTTTTCACTTAATTTCTGGTTAGATTGTAAAAACGTTCAGGTAGACATACGAAGTTGTTTTCACCGCGTCTCCTTTCTAACGGAATGATAAATATTTCCGTTTCCTTCCAGATCTCCGACAGACTAGGACTTATATTTTTGTAATTTAAGAAGTTAACAACAAGGTTTAGAGTTTCTTGGAGGAAAGCTTTCGAATGAGTAACCAGGACGAAGTCTGTAGCACAAAGGAGCAGGTGAATTTTACGCATGTGTAGTTTGAAACTATGAAGAAGTGACTATTAAGTTCTTCTACCTATAGATGCAATATGAGTTAACAGAAAATTTTGTCTCAAGTTTTCAAAATTTCTTCAACTCGCCGTGAATGTTTAAATTAAATTATTTCCCTCATCTGTCATATAATGTAACCCACCGTAGTTGGGCATTTAAATATTGAATTTAATAGAAGACCATATATTTATGCTTTAGGTTGAATTAGTATTAACATTGATTCTGGCTCGCAGTGGAATTTATGAATCACCTTCATTGATAATTGTGGGATTCGACTAAAAAGTGTTAAAAATTTTTTATAAGTGTGAAAGTGTGATATAGATAATTGTGAAAAGTTTAAAAAAATTGTTTTAGTTTAAACTTTTCAGGGTGTTTTTTTTTAAATACACAAAATACATCTGTCTATTCTTGGAAAATTTTGAAATTCTAAAAATTTCCCTACAGTTTGGTCAATAATTGATAAAACTAAAAACCCAAAAAAAATCCAACAGCAGAGCTCCGGAGCACAATTTCGAAGTTACACTGCAACTGTTGGATTCATTGGAAGTTTTTACGCTTTTGTCAATCGATAGACTAGACGTACTAGATTGGCTTTTCAATTAAAATTTTTTGATTTATCAAGTTTTAAATTAATTGATCAAATTTCACTATTATCACACAAAGTCACCAAATGTGTGGCAATTGTGAAATTTCAAATCACAATGTTATGGTTATGAGTTGAACCACTTGAAATTTAAGGCACAAAATGACCTATACGAAACTTGCTGGAAATGGTTAGCGGAGTAACTTTTATCTCTGACATTTTTCTGGATGGTCACCCTTTTAGATTATAGGTAATTTTTTAGTTTACGCCATATAATTATGTTTATCGTGACCTTTGAGTTAAGCGGATGACTACAAAGTAATATGTCATGCGATATTTTTACTCCCCTGTGTTCAACTGCAACAACGTTCAAAGATTAGGAAACTAATTCTAATTTTGTAAAATGAAAAACAATAATTTAATTCGTGTTTCACTTCCTTTTACTTTACCTATTCATTCACATCTGAGAGAGAGCGGAATACTAATAAAAAAAATTCGTTTTTCAATTTACAAAATTAAAGGTACTTTTCCAACTAAAAAATGAAAAAAATTTCAGTAAAATTTGACTTAAAAACCAATTTTAATAAAGGACGGAGAGGGCGGTTGTGGGATGGCGTGAGAGGGAAATCTTCCTATCCGCGCCAAGGATGAGCAAAAATGAAATGTTGAGACAATAATTTCTGTTAACTCATATTGCATCTATAGGTATGAAAAACCTGAAGAGCATGCATGAAGCTAGCATATTTTCCCTGTAGCTCTCCTTTGGTTATTATGTGTTGCAAACACATTATAGGTCTGACTTGTCCGACGGTGCTCTAAGGGTATATGCACATAGAGTCGCGACAGCGAATTTTACAAACGCGACGACGATCTTGCTGAATCGCGGTTACAAAGACGAATGTGTAATCGTAGACTCAATCGCGCTTAATTAACACAGAATAAGCTACGATTGCGATTGAAATATTCGATTGGAAGAAATGAGCAATGTAAAACAATGTAACAAAGCAGAGAAGCTAAGAGAGGGGTCGGCAGGTTTTCTATTGAGTCAGGTGGAAACACACACAGGGGTCAACACCCTCGAGTTTTTTTCTCAATTCACCATCTATCAGCATTAGAGAATGGCGCATCGTCACAAAACATGTGTTTTGATTGGACATAAGCTAAAGCAAAACAATTGAGCAAAGCAGAGAAAGGAGAAAGAGGGATCGGCAATTTCTCTGTTGAGTGAGCTGGAAACACACATAGGGGTCACACTTTGATTTTTTTTTCAATTCACTAATCTCTGATCATTACAAAATCTCGTATCGGCACAAAAAATATCTGTTTCGAACAGATATGAGCGAATCGTTCCTAGGGACGATAAAATATCTAAAAACTCTCGTCGCGAATCTATGTGAAGGCTTTTGCGTCAATTGCGAATACTAAAACCGTCATTGCGTATGTAAAATTCAGTGTCGCGTCTCTATGTGCATGTAGCCTAACTCAAACGAATTGACGTATCAAGATGTAGTTTTCACTAATAGATAGCTCATGCATTAAGAACGGACAAGTTCGAAGATGAGCTATATCCGTCAACTCTGACCTAGTTTTTTTAATTTTTCTCCCATAACTTCAATTCTGCCTTTATGGGAATTTACACGATAATTAATAACTCGAATATTTCGATAACCAATGGATGGAACGATATGCTGTTTTTACTATGTGATAGCACATGCCTCAAACCCCATCCCACGCATAATAACAACGTAACATTACGCTACCCCAGGCATTACCTTACCCCAATATTATCCTGCCCCTGCGTTACTTTACCCCAGACATTACCTCATTCCGGGCATGATTCGACACTGACCTGACAATATGTCAGGCATTACCCGACCTAGGGCATTACCCGAACCCGGGCATTATCCGAACCAGGGCATTATCCGACCCCGGGCATCAGCCGACCTCGACCTTACAATGTGCCAGGCATTGGCCTACCCCAGACATTGCCCGACCCCCTACATTACGCAACCCTAGACATTTCCCGACCCCGACATTACCTAACCCCAGGCATTACCCGACCCCGACTTTACAATATGCTAGGTATTACCCGAGCCCGATCATCAACCTACCCCAGACATTACCCGAGCCGTACATTACAATACCACGGGCATTACCCCGACCTTCCTACCACCAAACCTCCCTCGCTACCACCCAACCGCCCTCCATATCGACCAACCGTTCGCCTACTTCCCTGCGTTTTATGTATTGCAATGCATGATTATGTCCGTTTGCAACGGTTTATTTTGGTAGGGTCTGTACGGCCGAGTGATGTGGAGATTTTAGCATGCGCATGATCATATGTATAGGTCATCACTTTCAAAAATTTGGTAGACACCCCGATTTTTGATAAAACTTGACAAACAAGTTTATGATTTGCGGTGTCGAATGTCTGGGGTAGATCAACAAAGGAAAGAAACCATTCCAATTCTTGCAGAAGTTGTACTTGAATCATTGACATGACTGTAAAAATATGGTCGTGACACGACCAATTTTTCCTAGATTCAGACTGAAAATCTGATATAATTATATTAGCGTTTGTCCAATGTATGAAGCGTGTTTAGTATTTTTGTGAAGGTTTAAGTACACAGGATAATTTGGAGATTGGTCTGTAGTTGGGCGGAGTCTTTGTTTCCATTCTTGTGTACAATGGTTTGATTAATGCTGTGCACAATCTTTTAGTGGTGATCTTCAGGCGTCGAAACATGTTAAAAAAGATGGGTTGGGTTAGAAGAGTAGCATAGGGGAAGGTTTCGTTTGGAATATTGTCTTCTCCCATTGCGTTTCTTTGTTTCAGTATCTTCGTTGCCAGTTCTGTTTCAAAAGCATTGAATTCCCTCTCTAGTATTGGGTCGTTCACAGTTTCAGATGATGGTGCCTCTGAATATTTCTTTCAGTAACTAGTGTGTAAAGTGACTCCCAAACCTCACTGAGTCAGAGTCATTGACTCCCGAGTCACTGACTCTGACTTACTGTAGTTTATGAGTTGACTCAGGAGTCATGACTCTGACTCCCCATATTTTCGCGAGCTGACTCTTGAGTCATGACACTGACTCTGACTCTGAGTCATTAAAGAATGTTTAATAGCTTCTTTTAAATATTGAGAAAAATTCTACAAACTGTATAAAATTTCTATAAATTGTAGACGTCACTTTGCTTTTTTCTCTCCTTTTGTAAATTTAGATTATCTTGAATCGATGTTGATGAACTTCGAGTTTCATTAACTGGAAAATTTTCCACATTTATCACAATCCAATCATGCTTGGATCCAATCAGTCCTTCTCTTTTTCTTGGCGCTCCTTTAATTCGCGGAATCTTTGTTTACGGAGGACGAGTAGGTCGGACTCCTCGGGATCCGCCAATCGCTCTAACTCCTCCTCGACCTTCGCTTCCACGGCCTTGAGTACAGTCTCCATCACCTTCCCTTTCTCTTCTCTAATCATCACTTGTAATTCTAAAACCAACTAATTCACAATGAACAATATACTTCCAGCTACTCCACTCTGCACTATACTAAAGTTATACTTGCTTAGGGACAAAGTAATTTAACCACTAATCAGACGACTCATGCAATTTTTTTTACAATAATCAGGATTCAGTAGACACAGATGTGAGTTTTGAGTTGGGCGTACATTGGGTAGGTGAAATGTTGGATGTAACCGTAGCCGTAGCCGTAGCCGTAGTTGTATGGCAATGATGGGTGTGTGTGAGTGGAAGCTAATTTTTCGACAAGATACGAGTATGGGTATGTACGGCTTCTGGGCAGGAAATGCACAAGAGTCATGACTCTGCTACTGATGAATTGACTCTCAAACAGGGAGTGAGTCAGAGCCATATAATGACTCTGACTCCCAAATAATTCATAGAGTCAGAGTCATGAGAGTCAGAGTCAGAGTCACTTTACACACTACCAGTAACTCAATTTTTTTTTAATTTAATTTTTTGAAAAAATAACAATCAGCAAAGTTAAACAAACAATAATATCAAAGTTAAGGAATGAAAAAAGATTTTATTTCGAAATTCATAATATTAAAAACAATTTTTTAGAAGTGTAACGAATACCGGTATTCGGCCCAAAAACGAATAACGAAGCTTCACTTCGTTCTACAAATGAATAACGAATATTCGGCCGAATATCTCATACTGTGTAAGTGGGGTATCTATCGAAAGGTCTCAGCCCCAGGATTTGTATTCATGCGTCAGAATTACATTTTGATGAATACCGCAGATTTTATTTTTAAGAACTTTCTTTCTTTAACTTTTTATTTGTTTTTGAAGATTTTTTAAATGATGTTTTAGGTTTTTTTAGTAGCATACCTTCAAACGTAAGAAAACCAAAAAAAAATTCAATAAAACATAAATAAAAACCTAAAATCTTAAAAAACTCTAAAATAAAATTAAAAACAAACCTTAAAAACTGGCTTACCTTCAAACCTAAAAAACCTAAAAACATAAATCAAGAACCAAAAACAAATCTTAAAAAACAAACCTAACAAAAAAAAACGGAAAACAAAAACAAAATCTTGCAAAAACTACTTTACAAGCAAACTACTGTATGTTTTTCTACTGGTTCCGAGGAGTTGGATTTTGGTGGACGGTGCTGGGATTTCGGAATGGGGTATCTTGACTCAGGTTTCAGCCATTCTGAATTGATGTTGTCACTGTGACGTTTTAGTTCACTTGGATTCATGTTCAAACTCGCTCATTTCATGTTTGAGATATTCGGCCGAATATTCGTCCGAAGCTTCGGCCGAATATTCGTCCGAAGCTTCGGCATGAGACCCCGAATACAAATATCTGCATTCGTCGGAGAAATAGGCCGAATATTCGGCCGGACGAATATTCGTTAAACCCCTACAATTTTTTTTAGGTAAAACCAAAAATTAGTTTCTTCTATTTGTTAAATTACCTTGACAACCCTTGTAATATAGAAATCTCGGTTGCCTGCAGGCAACCAGAGCTCAAAAAATTAATTTTGAATGAGTTACTGGCTAACCTTATGCTAGTGATTTTAGATTAATTCCTCATAGTAACCTTGATCGAGCCGATAATTGCAAGTTTACTTCGTTGTTTGGAGATGCAGTGGTTTTAGTTTAATGTCACTACTCCTTAATGACACACTTCGCTTATTGTCAATCTTTTGGCTTCTCCCCTGCTAAAGCTTAGTACACAACTCCTGGCATAAACTTTCACTATGAGAAATATTATGTTATTGCCATTGACATAATTACTTTCCTAGTGAAAATCACTGGTAAATAAAGTTATGCCAATGAAATTTTTCTACCCCAGTCCACAACTAGTTACTGCAAAAAATTAATCTACTCAGCCTATTTCCAGTTCTTCTTCCCTGTGTTGATTATTCTCAGAGCAGGTTTGATTACAGAAAAAATGTAATCAGATTACTGATTACATGATTACAGTCAAAAATGAGTAATCGATTACTAAGCATGATTATGATTACATTTTGGAGTAATCATAATCAATGATCAGTAATCATAATCTAAGGCAAATATGATTACAATGGATTATGATTACTTTGGAATTTTTTATTCATGGAATCAAATTCTAAAATATTTTTTTTTTCAAATATTATTTTTTTTTGTTGGTTTCAAAAACTAATAACTGCAATTTCAAATTATAAAACAAAGTGTTAAAGTTACTAACAATCCGTCGTTGTACTTATTGCTTTAACTAAATTATTGCAACTTCTTGCACAAGTATTGAATTGATGAAATTTTTTAGTAGACGCGATAGTGTATCCATTATGTATGAGTGTCCGAGTCCGTACACAAATTTCATGACTCTTGATCATCTTTGCCAAGATACTTCCATTTGAACATGCTTGCATTTTGAATTATCATGTTAATGCTAATGTACAGTCCCCGCCGAAAATTTGGTTCCCCTAAAACTGTACGCACGTAATTATGCTCACCAAAAATTTAATTAAATCTTGCGCAAGAAGTTTTATGATGTGATTGGAGCACAAAAGGAGATATAGTTACCCAAATGTTTCATCTTCCAGCAACTGTCGCTTATGCTAACTTTGCCCTAAGGTTAAATCTTGTTGTTTCCCTCCTAGCAGAAAATTCTCACTGTGAGAAAGAAAGCCCGAGCCTATTATAATTTATCATCGTGAAAAAGAAAGGTTTTTTTTCACAATGATAATTTATCACGATGATAAAATTTTGAGTTGTGTATTGCATCGACATAATCCATTGCGAAAATGGAAATTATGTCGATGAAGAGCATTATCATGATGATAATGAGCGGTTGTATACTAAGCTTAAAAGACAGTTCTCTTGTATAGTGACGTAGCATACAGAACTCTGTATGGTGAAAGACAAAAGTTTGTGTTTTTATTGCGCAAGTCAACATCCAGGGAATGATTTTACACATTTATGAGGGGGAATTGTGATAAAATTCATCCCGAAAACAACATAGAATTATAAGATAGCTTGCAACAACAATAATTATTTATATTTCAGCAAATTAGGGAAGTAGATAATAGTAGCATAATAATAGTTAAAGGTAGTAAAAAAAAACTTTGACTTTCAAAAAGTTAGGCACTTGTTAGTGTCAATATGAAACTTTAATACTGTTTACTTTAAATTTTGTTTGTCCCTTAGTGGTGACTCTTGGGCAACATTTTGGCTCCTTTCATTTAATTTCATAAATACTATCGGATTTGTAGAACCTAACTATCCGAGGGTGGTTTCTACAAACCTCTAAGGGTGGTATTACCAAACCAAGTTACTAAAGTCAAATTTACTCGGGTTCAAGTTAACCTGATAAAATGTGAACCCGAAGGTGAAAGCGAAATCGGAATTACCAATGAATTGTTAACTCGAGTTAACAGTATCTTGAGTTCTTGGTTCAAAGTTACTAAAAACTCGAGTTCACATCACGTGACTTTATAATTCTCTATTCAAAGCTGAATTTAATTTAATTTGTTTACTTTCTAAAAATATTGAATTTCAAGTATTTGGTAAAAGTAGTAAAAAAATGGAGACAAGTAGTGACCACGAAATTGAATCCGAGGATAACGTTAGGGAGTTTTTTGACGAATTTGAAAAGGCAACACTTTTGGAATTAATTTCTATCGAAAAAGCAGTAATAGAGTGCAAGGCTACTGGTGTGGGAGCGAAAAACAAGAAGGATTTAGCTTGGAATAGGGTGCACGAAAAGTTTACCAAGGTACCTGGTACCAGAAAACGTAACGTGCAGCAACTAAAAAATTGGTGGGCAAATAAGAAGAAACGGGCAAGAAAAGACGTAAGTCATTGGTTTTATGTTAAAGGTTAAGTCAAAGAATTGTTATAGCTTAACGTCATAATCCAAACCGTTAATGATGCAGGTAACGAGAGTACGAAGAGGTGTTAAACTCACAGGCGGAGGTCCTAAGCTCAAGGACATCAGCTCCGAGACTGAAGAGGTTTTAGCCAAGTGTAGTAGTATCGTAGTACGGACAAAAATTTCAAAACTGGTGGTAATTGGACGCCTCTTTTTACCAAAGATGTCAATGAACCTTCTATGAGATTCATTATGTAAAAGACAGTACCTTTTTCCATATGGAAACGTACTTTGAACTGTTGAGCATTATAGTTTTCCAAAGGATTTTCCCTGTCTTTTAACCTCACTATTGGTATTGACCTAATTAGTTGTCTTCGTCTAATCTTCTTTTGATAACGTAAAAATCTATTAATTCTATCTAAATTTACCATTGTTATTTTCCGAGTTTTAAATTCAGGAAGTAAAAAATACCTAACTTGAACCTACTGGAGAGGTGGTTCACTTTTTTGACTAAAGTAACTGACCTTTACGAATTACTTCGAGTTCAACTTCGATTGGTAATACGAGTTGTGCTATTTAACTCGGGATATGTTGAACCTTAACCAGAGAGAAAAAGAACAAATTAACTCGAGTTAAATTTTGTAATCGTAATACCAGTCAGTTACTTTGAACTCGGAAACGAGGTTCAATAGTCAAAAGTAACTGATTGGTAATACCGCTCTAAAAGTAATTATTGCGTTGTTGCTAACATGGGGATGTCGAGCAACAACTAGTGATTTTTGTCTACGTACACTTCACTTCTACTATCCCCTCACACAATCCACACCACTTGTTCCTCAGCATGACGTAGCATACATGTCGAGCATTATCATGATGATAATGACCGGTTGTATACTAAGCTTAAACTCCATGCTCTCATGTACTAAATACTCTGCCTATGTCACATCTCCGTTTGTCGACCTCCGCCTATTGTCATCCCATTTGAAGAGAATGTATGGCATATAACCACTTTCATGGAAACTTTCGGTTCTCCGGCCCAGAATATACCCGTGTATGTTTAAATCGTGTGGACGGTCACAGACCCTTGGGTGAACTGTTCCATTAACCTATTTGTTGTATTCTACTATGCGATCCTCGATCGTGAAAGTTTATTTTTTTAAAGATTCACTCGCAGTCGCGGGTTTATTCCAACCGCGAGTATGCCAGCTTTAGATGGGCACATGGTTAGGATTGAGAATCTTAAAGTTTTAATGATAAGCAACATTGGAAGTGAAAAAAATTGCAAACAAGTAACGATAGTTTGGGAGTTTCTGACAATATAATATCTCAAAGCCATTTCTCTGGCATATTGCAAAAAAGCTTGCTTGATTACTTTCAGAAGTAATTTGTTTTTAGAGTATTCCAAATTCAGGTAATAACTTCAAAAGCTGTAAAAATAAATCGAAAAAGATATCGTATTATGAAATGCGCCTCTAAAACCAAGAACTTCGGTTTTGTCACCTAATCTTTGAATTATCAGTCAGTTGACAAACGACTATTTCAACTCCGCTTACTGTCAACCGATTTTTTGGCTCACTCGGAAGTGACATGAAGCCAAAACCACTGTATTTTCTATAGCAACGATCAATTGAAAGTAAAACCCAAGAGCTACCGCGGACTTTTTTACATGAGAATAATAGAAGGGTCCAGTGAAGAAAAAGCACTTGTTGATTTTGTTTTCAAAAAATTCCGTTTTCAATTTAGCACAGTTAAACTTTGCTGAAAATCTTTTGAGACTAATTTGCATCAGCACGATGACAATATTTAAGTTGGCTTGAGAATGCTGAAAAGTTCACTACACAGAAAGTTTTTTTAAACTTGGTAAATGAAAGCAATGTGTTTAAGTGAAGTTGGCACAGGAGCTTAAAGATAAAGAACTTATAAGAAGCAATATTTGTTCTGCGATTACTCTACATTTTAAAATCGAATTTGAGGAAACTAGTTTTAAACTTCTAACACTTTATTTTCCGAATAAACGCAATAACTACTGGTTGGACAGATTCAACATACTTCTTTTTGAAAACTAGTTATTTTTTACCCACCAAATGCGTACCTCTTACTTCATATGAATACCCAGTGTTGGGCAAACTTCCCGAAGTGAATTTCGATATTGTACGCATTCTTTATTACATTTCTCCATGCGTCCCAGTTTGGCCTGAGTCAGTCACTACCTCTGGGAGTCATGACAGATTTTATAAACTTTGGAGTTGACATTGTGTAAGAGTTATGACTCAGACTCTGGAGTTGCACAAAACAAAATAGGCAAAATAAGTGCTATATTGGCACATGTTGGAAAAGAGTCATCATTTCTATGTGGGACTCGACTCCCAGAGTCAGTGACTCCGGAGTCACATAACACAATCTATGGAACATCGGGTAGGACAATCTAAATTAAAATTGATTTATTTATTTAATAGTAAAAGTAGATTAAAGAAACTACAGAAAATATGTCCGATATGCTTACTTCCACATGTCAGAAAAGAGTCATGACTTCCAAGTCCATGAGTCGAATCTTAGTGTCATCGCTCTGAATGCCATCTGCAAAGAAGTTAGTCAGTGAATGACTCCTGCTACTAAAAACCCTGGGTGTCAGAGTGATGACACCAGACTAAGTCATAGAGAACACTACAAAACTGCAATGGATATACAAAAAAGGATGTCTGGAGCTAGTGTTCTTCAAAACTCCCAGTCTGACCTGAGGGTGAGTCACTGACTCTGGGCGTAATGACTCTGACTCATAGTCAATCATTACTCCCAGAGTCAGTGACTCCACACGCAAAACTGAGAGTAAATTGTAACAAAGCATGACTCTTACTCTGATGCTGACATGACTCTGGCAGAGGGTTTTTCGGAGTCGGGAGTCATTTGATGACCCTGACTCCTTTCTGGTTAGGAGTCAGAGTCATGACTCTACGAGTCGACTCCTACTTAGAAATGATGACACTTTTCCATCATGCGCCAATATAGCACTTGTTTTTACCTATTTTGTTTTGCATAACTCCAGATTCTTACTCAAAGTCAAGTCCAAAGTTTAGAAAATCTGTCATGACTCCCAGAGGTAGTGACTGACTCAGGCCAAACTGGGACGCATGGAGAAATGTAATAAAGAATGCGTATAATGATATCGAAATTCACTTCGGGAATTTTGCCCATCACTGGGTATTCATATGAAGTAAGAGGTACACATTTGGTGGGTAAAAAATAACTAGTTCTCAAAAAGAAGTATGTTGAATCTGTCCAACCAGTAGGAATAACAGGAATTTTAGAAATTAGTTTGAAGATTTCAGTGAATTTTGAGATTATCCGTTTAGATTGTACTCCATTGAGGTAAATGACCTCAATGGAGTACATTGAAATTTTTTTACTTTTCGCAAAAAACCAACGTAAGTCACGGGATCAATACAAACCAGGCTGAAATCAATAGTTTTTTCAGCCTGGTACTCTTTAATAGTGAATTAAAAAATGTTTTTCGAAAATTTTATTATATCGCCACCAATGGTTTTCAGACTAGTATTCTGCGTGGAATTAGTTATCGATTGAAATATCGCCTAACCCAACTCCAGCCAATTCGGGTTTTTTGAGAAAAGTAAAAAAAATCCAGTGTAATTTTTAGAATTTTAGCAAATTCCGAGTTGAAAGTCAACAATGGATACCATATCGTTAATGGAGGCAAGCTTTCGGATCGATTGACGTATCATTTATCCAAATCCTCCAAGAATACATTTTCTTATAACTATACAAAACATTGAATTTGAATAGTAAAATAGTGCGATTAATTGCGTTTTTACGATACCAGTAAATAAAATATTCGAGGCAAGGAAGGCGGGCGTGAAAAAAAATATTCAAAAAGCGTTAACTACTTGTGGATTCATTGGTAAGGTATTTAAATTATTTAAAATATGTTTAGACAATCAGTATGGCACACGCGTCTGATGTAATGATCATGGGTAGTAATTCAACCAACACCGGAGAACCGAGTTATGTAAGCATATCACAGTAATGATTCTCACGTAATTCGACAGATCTTCTCAATGTTTTTTTGTTCTTACAGTCATTGTATATCCCGTCGGAATATGCTGTTCATGTTTACGACGAAATAATGAGAGTTGGAAAGAATTACGGCATTCGAAATGCCGGTTACTTGACGCTGCGACAACTGAGAATTGAAAAATTTATTCCATTCTACTACGAAGAGATTGACAGTGAAACTACTCCGTTGGAAATTGGTAAGCTTTCTACAAT
Organism: Holacanthella duospinosa; assembly: GCA_002738285.1. Taxonomy (NCBI): domain Eukaryota; kingdom Metazoa; phylum Arthropoda; class Collembola; order Poduromorpha; family Neanuridae; genus Holacanthella; species Holacanthella duospinosa. The sequence goes on from NIPM01000109.1 coordinate 261,651, forward strand.
AATAGTGTGTAAATAATAATTTCACTTATCATCCAAGAAATCACTCTTTGTTTCAGGACGACAATCTAGGGTAAAATTTGACAAACATTACTTCATTGGAAAGTTCGCAATGCAGAGGCAGTTAGAGCAAGGAGTCAACAGGCGATTGGTTCAGTTTACCCTGCATGATGACCATGATGCTGAAAATGATATCTGGCCCTACGGAGGTAATCTGAAGATCGTATATAAAATTACAATCCTACTTATCAAATTTTTGATAAAAAGGTGAACCTGTTTTTCGGAATGGAATTTGGTGTGGAGCAACCACTTCTGCCGGGTATTGCGTGAACTTGGTATTTGTGTTCTGGGAATTTATTGACAGTTTACGTCTTTATAGATACGCGTTCACGTTAGAGCGACGAGTAGCTCTCGGATTCATCAACAACCCTGACAAAAATGGAAACCTCCAACCAGTAACGAACGATTACATTATGAACAAAAATGTGCTGTATCAAATTGATATTGCGGGTAAGCGATTCAATGTTCATGCTAGTGTTCATCAACCAAAGCTACCATCAACTGGTGCAACAATTTCTCATGATTATCAACCTACCCTTCGCAACAAAGCAATTCTTCAACTTAAACATTAGACGTTTAATGTAAAATTGCATTAAGTAAATCAATACAGTTATAAACCTTTAAGGACAGCTGATTATAGTAAATGGACACATAATTCCACGAAAGCAAACAAATTTATTTGGGGATTACTATTGTGTTGCACCGAAACTTGTATCTACTAAACTTTAATTGCCTTTCACCAAAAATGTTAATGAATCAATGCATTGGAACTTAAATCTCTTTTTCAAGAGAAATTCAATATTATCTTAAAACTATCTCAACTAACCCCATTCACTCTCAATAGCATCTGAGGAGCAATATGAACCCATACATATCGATTGTAAATAAAGTCTCTTTCACTTTTTGAACTCGCTTTTCCTCCGCCTATACCGGTTTATTTACATTTCAAAAAACCACTACCACAGACACCACATATTTGGGCAAATATAGACAACGGTGCGGGGAAAAAATTTTGTTTTCCGAAGCACCTCACATTTTGATAAAATTTATTTTGTAGACTAGTATGGGGTCGCTGATCACGAATATGGAAAAAAATTTCACCGGAAACGTATGAAAAAAAAGTTACAAATTTTTTAAAATGGAACAAAAATAGGATTTAATATGCTTTCGTTGTTAGCATTAGGATTCGTTAGGTTGTTAGGTTGCTAATAAAATATTTCATAAGTATTTTGTTATCACGCAAAAGAAATGGCGGCGCGCAATCTCCGGCGCGTCTTGCGCGCCTACGATAGATGTTGAACGAGCCGGCCGCTCGTTCAACTATATAAAATATAAATAAAAGTTAACATGGTCTGAACAACCTGAAAGCGATATCCGTTACAGGTATGCAATCACGCTCAACTAACCCAATCACGATTGTGCATGTTACCGATTGGTATTTGCGTGAATACGTCTATTGCCTAACAAAAACATTGACAAAACACCTTCTCAACCTAAATAATTGCAGTAAAAAAAATTATTTTTTTGATGCGTTTCCGGTGAAAATTTTTTTCACATACGTGATCGATTAGCGGTCTCATATTAGACTACAAAAATAATTTCATCCAAATCCAAAGTGCTTCGGAATACCAAAGTTTTACCTATTTTAGTTCGATTAATGATTTATATCAGATTCATAATACTCGTGTAATTTCTGATTGATCATCCTTTAATTATAGCTTATATGTTCAGGAATAAACCTAAAGAAAACATAATCAAGTAATCTTAAGAAATAGACCTAATTAGGGATATTGCGGATAGCATATCCGGCAGGTTTGATGGATATCAAAAAACCGATGCGAATATACGGTTCGGATATCCGCGCCGGATATCAGGCGCGGATATCCGGCATGCATGCTTGATAAAACTCGTATTGCACATAATTTGAAAACATGATGTATTTTGACTCATTTCACGCGAACATGCACGGGTAAATTTAAAAAACTTTCTATTACATCTAATATGCACTGCAATATATTAAATGTAATAAATTTATTCACTAAGTTCTTAAGATTTGTGAAAAATATGTCTAGAAAATTATCCGCGCGTACCCCTATAAGTATTTGGTATCCGGCGAATAGTCTATCCGGCAGTTTTAGGCGCCGGATAACTAGTTGCCGCATATCCGCAATACACCTAGAGCTTAAGTAAAAACAAATAAACAACAATTAATGCTAAACAGGATTAACAACTAAAAATTGACTATTCCAATTCCTGGAAGGTTTAACACTGTTACCTGTCTCAAAAAGCTGGTCCAGTCTGTAATTGTATGTTGACTGGTATCTAATTCCTGTTCAATATCTTGCTATGTATAGTTTCTCAGAATCATGTGAGTTAGCAAAATAATTTGTGGTTTGTCTAATTTACTTTTTGCAAACAAAGAACATTTGTTTATTGTAACCTCGGTGTCACATTTTCTTTAGCGTTTTTTTCCATATGAAACGATTGCTTGGGATCTCCATCTCTGTCCGTCGGTTGTCACTTTCATCACAGACCCACATTTTGGACAAATCTTTGTAGTTGATAATAATTTGTTTGTTGTTATAATGTTGCATATAGATCAACTTCGTTTTCGACAAGTTTTATGCTTCTACTAGACTTAAGAATGTCAAATTCTCATTCTCAAAATAAGAATCAGAATTAACAACTAGAGGGCGCTACTATACTTCGGAATTAGAATTGGCGTATTCTGAAATCTAAAATCCGAAATCCTTGTCTACTTTCGGAATTGCCTACCATACTTAGGAATAATCACAAAGATCTAATGAGTGCGAATTATTTTTTGTTCGAATTGTAACAAAAAGTTCGCGCGCCTGTCCCTTCTAATAAATGGGGCAAGTCGAGTCAATTCTCAACATTCTCTTCAGAAAGTTTTCAAATATTTGAAAACTTTCCAATTCCTAAAGTGGGCGGAGATTCTTAGGATTTCTCAAATAACAAATCTTAATTCCAAAGTATAGTAACTACATTCTTAAATTTCTGAATTATGAATTCTCAATTCTCGAATCTGATTCTTGCGCCGCGGGAGAAAGTATGGTAGCCCAATTCCGAAATACCGCACAAGCGAATTCTCAATTCTCAATACCAATTCTCAAAATCCAATTCTCATTCTCATGTATCGTACCTAAAATCTTACGGAAATCCTAAAATTTTAATAATCTGACCGTTCAATTTTTAAGTATGGTAGAAAGTCTGATCAGATTCCAATAAACCATTTCTGACAACGAGTAATCAATTTTAAATAGTTAGTAGATCTTACAACAAACTACGTAGTAAGTTTCAGGGTTGGATTTAGTTTGCAGTCGCTAATGCTGTGTTTAAGCCGAAATTGGGCAAGTTTTTGAGCCGCTGATGCTCGTTTGGCAAGTTTTGAGAAATTTTCACTGGATTTTCGAACCTAAAGGGCAATAATTCGTAGCGACCGCTGCTTAAATTCTACCAGCGTGAGTAGTTAGCATTATTAGAAGCCGATCATTTTTCATTGAGGCGGACAGGCGAGAGAAAAAAAATTTTCGCACAAGTTCGCAAAATTTTTGCAAAATTTTAATTTACCGCCACCAATAAATTTTAAATTAGTGATCTGCAGAAAATTTACAATCGATTGATGGATCACTAACCTGAATCCGGCCTTGTAGCATTAGACAAGGCAGTAAAGAAAAAGAAAACTTTTTTTGCACAACTTTACAAATTTTTTGCAAAATTTGACTTGTCCGCCAACAATGGATGTCACATCCGTAATCTACATTAAATTTTCAGTCGATTAGAGTATAACTTACTCGAATTCCATACGGGGGGGGGGGGCTATTCTACAAATAAGCGGTTTGTGAATGTGTAGTGGGAATTGGGCGGGAGACCAACTCTGCAGCAGGAGCCGTTTGGTGGGATTGGATATACGGCCGCAGAGCTAAACCTCCGTGTGGAGGCAAACAGTGAATTCAAAAAGTGAAAGAGACTTTATTTACAATCGATACATGGGTCCCCTCCGCGGAGAGGAGGGGTAGAGGGGTGAAATCTGCCCAGAGGGATGGAAGGGTCTAAAGTTTATCTGGAGGGGTGGAGGTATATTATAATCCGTGGAGGGCTCTTATGTTCAACGGAGGGCGGAAGGCTGGAGTCTTTTTATACGGCAATAGAGCTATTTTGAACCCGTAATCCTTGTACAATCCATTTATTTTGTTTTGGTTGTGTTCCGATGTATTCAATATTTAATAAAGTCAAATTATTTAATCCCAAAAACAGTATACTACTAGAATGAAAAGGGAATTGAATAGAAATTAACCGAAAATTATTGCAGGATGAATGGAATCCAGTAGGAGCTGTAATAGGCGGACGCGGATAGGTCTTTGTTGAGTGGACTAGAAGGTGGAGGGGTCAACTTACCTTGCAGTGGTCTTTGCTGAATGGAGGGATTAATTTAGCTTGGACGGTTGGAGTGGTCAATTTAGTTTGGAGGGCTGGAGGGGTGGAGGGATCAATTTAGCTTGGAGGGGTGGAGGGCTGGAAGGGCCAATTTAGTTTGGAGGGGTGGAGGGGTCTTTGCTGACTGTAGGGCCCATCTATGAACCCATAGTCATAAGTTGACTGAGGATAGGTTACAAAAAGGTGCTAACAAAGAGTATATTATTAGAACCAACAATAGATTATTATAGAACCAACTAAACTTTACGTTGCGTGTGCGTAAATTTTCACGGACTGACTAAAAAACTTACCGGTAAGGTTGACCGAACTCCTTACCACAACTAAAACATTAAACTTCTTCTTCAGACGTGGAAACGTCTGTTTCTGGTTCACTTTCACTTCCAAGAGTGCTAACTAAGCTTACACAGCATAGTTCAGCCATCAATTGGTTAATACGGTTGGATTCTACCAAAGGGGCAGCAGTAAATTTTTCTAAGTTTTTCTCCATAAGGGAAGTACAAAAAAATTTTTTCCAAGTAAATTTATTTTAAGTCCTATATGACCGATAAAATGACCTAAACAAAAGTTGTACAGCATGTTAAGCTGAGTAATATTTCCATATGGTGATTTTTTCTGTGATGATCCAGCGAGGTCACAGGTCAAGGTCAAACCCCGGGTTTCCTATAAGCCATAAATTTACACTAATAGAAGTTGTTCAGAATGTTCAACTGAGTAACTTTTCTCTGAGATATTTTTTCCTGAAATGACCCATCGAGGTCACAGTTCAAGGTCAAACCTCTGGTCTCTCACAAGCGATGATATGACCTAAATAAAAGTTGTTCAGAATGTTAAACTTGAGTAACTGTTCCATGTGAAATTTTTTCCTGTGATGATCCATCGAGGTCACAGGTCAAGGTCAAACTAAATTAAGAAAAATGTAATGCTTACCTACTAGAAAAGCTTACCTATCCATTGGGAATATAAGCAGAAAAAGTTACTCGGTTTAACATTCTGAAATTTTTTTATTCGGATCATTTCATCACTTGTGAGAGCCAAAGGTTTGACCTTGACCTGTGACTTCTATGGGTCATTTCAGAAAAAAATTTTTTAGAGAAAAGTTATTCAGTTTAACAGGCTGCATAACTTCTATTAGTGTTAATTTATCACTTATAGAGTGCCCAGGTTTTGACCTTGACCTGTGACCTCGATGGGTCATCACAGAAAAATTCACCATAAGGAAATATTACTCAGCTTAACATGGTGTACAACTTTTGTTTAGGTCATTTTATCGGTCATATAGAACTTGAAAAAAAATTTAACTTGGAAATAAATTTTTGTATTCCCCTTATTGAGAAAAACTTAGAAAAATTTACTGCTGCCTTTGGTAGAATCCAACCGTATTAACCAATTGGTGGCTGAACTATGCTGTGTAAGCTTAGTTATCACTCAGGGCAGTGAAAGTGAACCAGAAACAGACGTTTCCACGTCTGAAGAAGAAGTTTAATGTTTTAGTTGTGGAAAGGAGTTCGGTCAACCTTCCTGGCAGAGTTGCTGTTTTTTTTTTTTTTAATAAAAAAAAAAATCAGTTTTTAATTGTTTAAAACAGTTTTTTTTTGTTTAAAACGTTTTTTTTTCTTTAAAAAAAAATTTTTTTTTTCACATGAATTTATCAATTCGAGTTAAAATATAACGAATGGACGCACAATTTGAAATTTCCTTAATTAAGTTTGATATTTTATTGTATTTAGTTCAAACAATGCAAAAAGATCGGAAGTAGTTTATTATTTTTGCTTTGGAGAATGTAGACAAGCTATGAAACTCTAACGTTGGATGAACAAGCGCAAGCTGTTGAAGCAAGGGTTGCAAGAGATGCATCCTCAGTAATTAAAAAATTAATATAAAAAAAAAGTGCTGAGTGACACAATAAACCATTCATTGATAGTTAGNAAACTCTAACGTTGGATGAACAAGCGCAAGCTGTTGAAGCAAGGGTTGCAAGAGAATGTGGGCGCATACTACATTTAAAACGAGGCTTTACGCCACATATTTTTTAAATGGTATTCAATGCACTGGTTTTGTCTCAGATTAATTTTTGCTTCAGCATTTTGGCGGATGTACCACAAAAATTGCCAGGTATTCAACGAAAAATAAACAACTGTCTAACACGATTTTTCTACACGGGAATGGGTAAAGCTAAGTATAACAAGTACAAGGCAAACTAACATTTTTACTAATTCTAAATTCTTAAATATTGGTAAGCAAGACTATTTTTACTTATACGATCAATGTAACATATTGAGTCTTGCAGAAAGATTGAACTATACGTGTTTAATCGAAACCTTTAAAACGTTACACTTGAGTAATATTGAGAAGCTTCTTGATTATTTCCGACTTAAACAACACCAGAGAAACTCAAAACTTACACAAACATTAGTGGTTCTCACTTTGAGAACAAAATTTTCTTCAAAATCTTTTTACGTACGTGCAATCAAAATATGGAATGAATACGTACAAGCAAGAAAAGGTAAAATTGAAGATTCTTTGAAAAAATTCAAAAATGATGTAATCGTTTGGATCAAATTAAATAGAAATGACATTTACGCGTCTTATTAAACAAACGATTAACAAACAAACATACAAAATGACGACTGACCAATTAACACTCGAGTCAGCCCATCCTCAGTAATTAAAAAATTAATATAAAAAAAAAGTGCTGAGTGACACAATAAACCATTCATTGATAGTTAGTTAGGCATTTACAGGCGTGTCTGTTCAAATTAACATTGTAATAATGATGATCAAGACACGTAAATAAATTCTTTGAAATGAAAAGCTTTCCTGCCTTTTCGATACCCAATCGGTTCAGAATTTCGGAATGCACGATTCCTAATGAAAAAAATATCCGTTCGATTCCTGCCGATGTTGAAAAGGATCTCAACACACCGAAAATGAATTCTTGAACTTTTGCCTCCACTTGACCTTTAAAAGACTTCCAGAATTCAATGGCAGTGACATTTTTTAGTATTCTTTGAAAATAAACTTTTTCAGGACGGCGAAGTCTGACCGCGGAATTTACAAGTATTACACTGGGTATTACAAGTATTACAAGTATTACACTGGGCACGCTTTCCTTGCAGATTAGTGACACTGATTTTAGTAAAAATTTAACCAAACGGTGTCTCTTGGTCGTCCTGACATTTGTACTCCAAATTTAATATTAAAATTATGCGTTTAAAAAGTTTTTCTCAAGATAGCAAGTGGGAAGATAACGGCCTAGAGAACAATTAATTAATATTCAGCTTGAAAATTTTCATTACAAACGTAACGAGATCAAACATGTAAAAACTTGTTAGCCTTTCCAATCAACTTGTGCGTACATTCAATATTTTTACGCACGTTTTGTTTTAAACAATGTTTTTTATATAAAAAACAAGTTGTTTAAAACATGTTTAAAACAGTGTTTTAAACAAGCTTGTTTTAAACTCCGCCACCCTGCTTCCTGGTAAGTTTTTAGTCAGTCCGTGAAAATTTACGCACACGCAACGTAAAGTTTAGTTGGTTCTATAATACTGTGGTATGGCGGAAAATCCGGTTGTTATTTAGGCATCCGGGTATTCTGATTCTCAGAATTTTAGCATGTTGAACGGATGAGGTTTCTATGAGCCAATTACTTTGTCTTAAAGACTGGGGAGTTGACTCATACAAATACTCAGAAGAAAGGAAGTGAACACTCCTTGTGGTAAGGTTTCCGAGAGCACAAATAGAGGCTGAGCGCTCGCTTCGAGAAGGGAGGTGGGCATTACGTTTTTGTCTCTCGTTCGAGAAAGAGGGAGGGGTGCAGTCTGTTTTTGTCTTTCGTCCGAGAAGTTCATTCCACTTTGTTTCTAATAGTTGTTTCTTTACTGTTCTTGTCGTTAATGAAATAATAAATCTTTAACTAATTCTGTATTGACATCGTGTGAGAGAAATTGGAGTTTATTCCATTGTTTTAGTGTTGGGTTAGTTGGTGTCAATTCGGTCCGTTGGGAGAAGGAGAGAGAAAGAGAAATACAAGGTTTTTCCCGTCGGAACAGTAAGTGTATGTGTAGTGTCAAAGGTTCCCCATCTATTCTGAGGCCGTGGACTCGGCAGGGCTCCATCCCTGCTCAGGGTCAGAAGTCCCGCGGTGGCAAAACTCCATCTCAGCGAGCGAACCTAGTTCTTCGAGTTCCCCTTGACATCACACATTATCTTCGGTAATCTCGGTCTCCGATACCTCCGGTGTGGCTAAGCTGGACGGAGCACCTGGAGTTAGGAAACGGAGGCCCGGACACTCCGGTCACACTCGGGACATCGGGGCCCAATACTTCATTAATTCCCCACGGAATCCCCCAGAACAAGAGAGTGCAACCCGACCTCAAGGTATTGGGAAGATGTGGAAATCGGTCCACCGGTAAGTTCCTTAGACTTGGATTAGTTGAACAGAAGAACCCCCAAAGAGTCCGGGGAGATGCCAGTTCACCCGCGGATCGAGTAGTCAGGAGATCCTAGAGAGTCCGGGGAGAACCTGGTTCACCCGCGGATCAAGTGATCCGGAAATACCAGAGTATCTGGGGAGAACCTAAGTCACCCGCGGATCAAGTGATCCGGAGATCCCAGAGTATCCGGGGAAAACCTAGTTCACCCGAGGATCATGTGATCCAGAGATCCCAGAGAATCCGGGGAGAACCCAGTTCACCCGCGGATACTAGACCTCGGAGTAGAGTAGTTACTGTCCCAAAGTTTGGGACGAGTCCGACAAATAGATCCAGACTCTGAATGGGTCCGGTACCCATAGTCCCTATTGTAATAGATCGGTCCAACCCGCAGAGCGCCTAAGATCTGTGTGATCCGCAGATCATCCCGGATCATCGTGATCCGCAGATCATTGTGATCCGCGGATCATCGTGATCCGCAGATCATTGTGATCCGCGGATCATTGTGATCCGCAGATCATCCCGGATCTGTGTGATCCGCAGATCATCTCAGATCTGTGAGATCCACGGATCATCCCAGATCTGTACTACCCGCAGAACACCCCGGATCTATATCACCCGCAGATCATCTGAGATCTGCGGAACATCCAAAGATCCAGAACTCGGAAACATCTGGCAACCAGACATTACATCTGGAAAGTTGGATTAATCTCGGAAGACGAGATAAATTATGTTACCCGAAACCAGTCCCAACATACAGAATCTTTCCCACACGGAATAAACCCGAAAGGGTTAAATAATAATAATTAATTAGGAAAAGGACGAACCCCATCGGAAAGACAATTTAAAGAATAAACTTTAAGAAGGGAAAAATCGTGCACCGTGCCACAATACAGTGCATGTGCGTAAAATTTTTCGCACTCACTAAAAAAAATACCGCGGCTTACCGCTCACACCTGACCGAGAATATAAGATTACCAAGCCAATTTTTTCCGAGAAATTTTACGCACATGCACTGTAATCTATTGTTGGTTCTATAATAGAATCTAAGTTGTAAAAGTCAGAATTTACAGTTTTGCTATATTTGCCTGAGTTGCGCAGTAAACTAGTCCATGAATTAAATCACAACCGGTATGACTATCATGTAGCCATCCTACAGGATGACGAGACGCCGGTTCTAGATTTACACATGACAAATTGTGCAAGTTGGCAACTGAAGACTACCAAGTTAGCATTGCAGTAGTTTATGCAAGATGGCCTTTAAAAGTATAAATGTACTAATCTTGTCCATGAATGAATAATCTTGTTAGAAATAGGTTCGGATGTTCGGGAATGTCTCGATGACCACAGCGTGACTCGAAATGACTCGAATGGGTTTGAGAGCATAAGAGTTGCTAGAAATGGATAAAATTACATGGAATAAGATGGAATGGCTTGGAATTGACAGAGTTGGGTAATTAATGACTTTTCCAGTCGGATTAGGGATTGGGGATTGAATTTTCTCAAAACCCGGGATTGGGATTACGGATTAGGGATTAACCAAAGTAGACGAAACGGATTAAGATTAGGGATTAACTTTTCCATACTCTTAGCGGGATTAAGGATTGCGGATTACTTAATCCTTAATCCCTAATCTCAACATGGATTAATTTTTTACCCATCTTAAAAATTAAATTCACAAGTAGTTAATACAATTCAAAATTAATTTTCACTCTAAAATGGCTGTGATTGTAAACTATAAGTTAATTTTCAGAACAATTAATTGTTTGAAAACTTCATCGGTGTGGAGGTTGAAATAAAGATGAAGAGGACGATATGAACTCCGGAGTCAGGAACCACAGTTGAGTTTAATAAATTTACTTTAAACTCAAAAGAATAATAAAATAATAATAATAAATATAAATAATTAATAATGATGAGAGGATGAGGAGCACCGACCAGTCCAGGATCTTGACTTGGAATGAGTCTGCCTCAAGGCCAGACTCTCCACACGCACCACACACAACCACGCCACAGACAACAACTCTCTCGAATCTTTCATCCCGGGAAGATTCGAGTACAACTCCCACATCGGTGAGTTGACATCTTCTTGGTGAGTGAATTGAGCCTCCATAGCTGAATACACGTTCAATAGATAAAGGTGAGGGTAATGATGTGTTGTAACGACGGAATAATTTGCGAATTGCTGGAAATCGGTTAATTCGGCATGGTCTACTGTCAGAAGGTACCAAAGTGGCTGTAGAAACGTATTTTTTCCCGTCGCAGATTTTTGCCTGCCAGCAAGCTGTACGAACGGATGTTTGTCTGTACGTCTCAGCAATGATGCCAAACCACATATTATTCTCTAAACTGCTTGGTTAGCAAAATAAATTTTTCCGTACTTCAAAATTTGGAATTTGCAAGGGAGTTGTTTGGGTGAAAGAAATGTGAGATGGAGGGATATTTCCAGCGTCCCGGAACACTATCTTTGCAGCCCTCCCATGCATTCCCGTAGCTCTTCCCATCATTCCCGCAGCCATACCATGCGTTCGCGCAGCCATCCCATGCATTCCCACAGGCCTCCACATCATTCCCGCAGCCTTCGCATGCATTCCCCCAGCTTTCCCCATCATTCCCGCAGCCCTGTTTTATCATTCCTGTAGCCCACCTGTTCATTCCCGCAGCCCTCCTCATCATTCATGCAGCACTTCCATGCATTCCCGCAGTCTTCCCCATCATTCATGCAAAACTACCATGCATTCCCGCAGCCCTCCCCATCATTTCCTCAGCAATCCCATGCATTCTCGCAGCCCTCCCCATCATTCCCTCTGCCCATCCATGCATTCCCACAGCCCTCACCATTATTCCCGCCGCCTTTCCATGCATTTCTGCAGTCCTGCTATGCATTTTTGCAGCCCTCCTATGCATTTCCGCAACCCTACCCATCATCCTCGCAGCCCTACCACGCATTCCCGCAGCCCTCCCCATCATTCCCGCAGCCCACCCATGCATTTCCGCAGCTTTCCCCATCATTACTGCAGCCTTTTCATGCATTCCGTAGCCCTCCCCATCATTCCCGCAGCCCTTCCATGCATTCCCGCAGCCCACCCATACATTCCCGCAGTCTTCCCTATCATTCCCGCAGCCCTTCCATGCATTCCTGCACCCTTCCCCATCATTCCCCCAGCCCAGCCATGCATTTCCGCTGCCCTCCCCATCATTCTCGCAGCTTCCACCCATTCATTTTTGCAGCCCTCCCATACATTCCCGCAGCCCCCCACCCATCACTCCCGCAGTCCTTCCATGCATTCCCGCAGCCCTCCCCATCATTCCCGCAGCCCTCCCATGCATTCCCGCAGCCCACGCATGCATTCTCGCAGCCTTCTTCATCATTCCCGCAACCCTCCACATTACTCCCGCTGCACAGTGTTTGATTTAAAAAAAAATACCTCAATGCTCTTCTGTGTAACGAAAGTGAAAGTGAGACAGAGTTGGAAAACTCACCCAAACGGATTATCTTCAGCTACGTCTTGCATAGTAATTACCCGGTATAAATTTAAAAAAATTATTTTCACACCCGTCTTGTTCTTATATTGATATTAAAATGTTGGGGTTTAATTATATTGTGACACACAAAATAGTTTGTATTTTCTCATTTATATTTTTTTTTGTATTATTATTTTTTAGTTAGAAATTATGTTAATTTATAATTTGTTGTTAATATTTGTTATGTTTTTATTTTAGTTCATTTAGTTAGGAATAATTATGTTAATGAATAGGATTATCTCGGAAAGAAATTATTTTTATTTTTATTATGTTTATTAGTTGTATTTTTATACTTGTATTTTTAACTTTTCCAAGACAATTTTATGTTATTAATATACATTTATTCTTAGAAGTTCAAGTTAAATTTAATCCAAGTTGGGGTTGCTGAAAGTCCGCACTATGACTTATAAAGTGCTACAATTTTGACCAAGGTATTCAGTATTTTGGTAGAGTTCCTAAGGAGCTCAGTTGAGTACAATACCAAAATGTTTTCTTTAAAGCAATAAATAGTTGAAACTTAAAAGAGCGTTTTCTGGTTTATTTTTATTGTTAGAAGAAATGTGAAAGTTTAAAGTTACCATTTCGTTAGGTAAAATTCTGCTATATAGTTAGAATAATTGTAACAAGTGGTGGAGATTCATTGCTGATTTCTGTGATCTCACAAGCCAAGCTAGATTTGTTCTAGGGAATGGAAAAGGAGTTTGTTCTAGGGATAAGGAAACACCATTTGTGATTCCAGCTAAATTTGTTTTGACGAAGTTAGATTTGTTCTAACTGATCTTTGTGATCCTAACTAAATTTATTTTAGAGAAAGTTCAATTTGTTTTAACTTTGAAATTGTCTGTCTAAAACTTAGTGTTTTAGGCAAACTAAATAGAACGCCTACTCCGTAAGTCGCTACTACGAAGGTATATCTACCCGGTAATATCTCTCTCGTGTCTAAAATTGTGGGGTAGGTTCAAGCCAGAACAAGAAAAAGCTGCTTCTGACGAAGGTTGAAATTTCTAACTGGTGTAGGGCTCTCACTAACCAGGCACAAGGACTCTATAAAGAAGGGAGAAGTACTGGACGACTCAGTATTCGGTTTGTAGAAAAAAACACCAAAATTATGGCTGCTAACGACGCTGTCCCTGTAATAGTATAGGTTGACCAAAAAGCGATGCTTAAGTCCTTTCCCAAATTTGATGGGGAAGTGGACGTTGAGTCGTTTTACGCACGGTGTGACGCCGTTTGCGCAGCGTCCTCTGTAGACGCTTGATGGTTAATTCTAAATTTTCATCAGATAATCTAGGGAGAGGTACTTGACTGGTGGAAATTTAACCAAATGAGGTTCATAAGAGAATTAACATCAGCTAATAAGGCCCAGAAATGGGTTGAGCTAAAAGCGGACCTGAATAAATTTTACGAACCGGCATCGGTCCGGAAGGAAGCCAAGCTGGCATACATGGGCCCCTCCGCGGAGGGCGGAGGGTAAGGGTGGAGGGGTACATTTTTGGTGAAGGGCGGAGGGCTGGAGGGGTGGAGGGGTGAAATCTGGCCGGAGGGATGAAGGGGTGGAAGGCTAAAGTTTATCTGGAGGGCTGGAGGGGTGGAGGGCTGAAGTTGATCTTGAGGGGTGGAGGGGTGGAGGTGTATTATTATTCGTGTAGGGCTTTTATGTTCAACGGAGTTTAAAGACTGGAGTATTTTTATAGAGCAATAGAGCAATTTTGAACCCGTATTCCTTGTACAATCCATTTATTTTGTTTTTTTGTGTTCCGGTGTATTCAATATTTAATAAAGTAAACTTATTTAATCACAAGAACAGAATACTACTAAAATGAAAAGGGAATCGAGTAAAAATTAATCGAAAATTATTGCCGGATGGATGGAATCCAGTAGGAGCTGTAATAGGCTGACGCGGATAGGTCTTTGCTGAGTGGACTGGAAGGTGGAGGGGTCAACTTACCTTGAAGTGGTCTTTGCTGAATGGAGGGCGGAGGGATGGAGGGAAAAAATTAGCTTGGAGGGGTGGAGGGCTGGAGGGCTGGAGGGGTCAATTTAGCTTGGAGGAGTGGAGGGCTGGAGGGGTGGAAGGGTCAATTTAGCTTGGAAGGGTGGAGGATAGGAGGGGTGGGAAGTTTTTGCTGACTGGAGGGTGGAGGGGTGGAGGGCCCATCTCGTGCCTATCTATGCAAGCAGGAAGCAAGTAAAATTTTATTCATAGAATGTAAATCCGCTGGGGAATATGTTTCCAAAAAGAATGAGCTACTTTGGAATTATAGACCCAAGTATGTCTACCCATACAGGTAGACAAGTTATTTAAAGGTCTTCCTCTTTTGTTGAGGAACATTATGCATTGTTCTGACCTAAAGGACGCTAACGATTTTTTGCATAAGTTGCGAAAATGGAGAAGCCAGAGCCTTTGAAGAAGGATCAAGTCAAAAGCGAACCTGATAACCGATATCAGGGTGGTGATCGCCGAGTCATTAGTCAGACAGGGCGAATTGTGTCTGTCCCAGCCAAAGGTCTCAGGAAGACCAAGGAAAGGACAGACGGCCACCACAAAAATGCTTTTGAAGCAAACAACTCGGACATTTTATAAGAAATTGTCCTCAGACTCCGATTAAGGAAAAGAGGAACAATACTTCTTATATCTATGGTGTAAATGCTGAGGGCATGACAGAAACCATAGAGTAAAAAACGAATGGAGTGGGCTAAGAGAACGTCCACGGACCCCACTGTGACGGAATTTGTTTCCAAAACTAAAAATGTGACTTGTTTTGTACAAAATTGTAAACTTAGTGTGAATAAAGTCAAAGACTAGGAAGAGTCGATGTGACAATCACACTAGTGTAGAAGGAGAGAGGTTGCCAGTTACGTTTCGAAAAAGACGTATAGGTCCTAAGGTAACTATTAACCTTAGATTTGGCTATGTCGTTTATATGGTAAAAATTGACGAAGGGTCAAATATATCTGCTGTAGGACCCGAATTTTTAAGAAAAATAAAGGCCTGTGTTCATAAGCAGTACACAGTACCGTCTTTGTTTGTAACTACCGCTTCAGGTAGAATTACATTGTCGAAATATGTGGAACTAGTTTTCACATATACAAGGAGGAAGCTAATTTTGGGTTTTTACATAATGCTTGGACTTCCTGAACCCCTTTTGTTAGGTAAGGATTGGATCACAAGATCTTCTGTGCCGCCGAG
Organism: Holacanthella duospinosa; assembly: GCA_002738285.1. Lineage (NCBI taxonomy): Eukaryota > Metazoa > Arthropoda > Collembola > Poduromorpha > Neanuridae > Holacanthella > Holacanthella duospinosa. The sequence goes on from NIPM01000109.1 coordinate 277,314, forward strand.
GCAACAGGAGAAGAGGGTGGAAAAATCACAAAAAGTACAAGTGGGTAATCTTTGTGATATCTCAGTTAAAAATTCACAAAATCCCAGTCTCTGCGACGGGATAAGTAAAAATTGATAGCGGCATTTCCGCCGGTGCCAGCCAAAGTGAAAAGTTACCTGCGGTTAGCATCTGTTGCGACCAAAGTAACTTGAAAGACAATCTTGGTGATTGTGATGAACTTCTGTCAACTAATTTTGAAATAGGTGAACAGAAGAGTAGAAAATACAAGTGTTCATTGGATAACACTGTACATATTCCTGTGAATACGTACAGTCTGTGAGAGTCAGAGTTAGGACACCTGACGTAGTTTCCAGCTCTGATTTTGTATCCAAATAGGCAATTACAGTTTGAGAAAAACGTAATTCAGCTCTATGTTTATACTGTCATCGTTGATCATGCGACAGATGTATGGGTGATCAATAGTGGTAAAATCCCAGTAACTTTAGCTAAAAATACAACTTTGGCAACTGTGCAGCCATGCACTGAAAAAGCCAATGTATTTTTGCTAAATGTGGAAAGCTCAACTTCTAAAGAGAACTGCCGAGGTTCTCTGGTCAATGAGGCCAAAAAGAAGTTAGGAGTAATCCTCGGAGCGAATCTGACTCTTTATGAGCAGACAGAAATTCTCAAATTGGTTGAAGAATTTTCTGATGTCTTTGTGACAGATAAAAAACAGCTTGGCAAAACTAACTTGTTTAACTCTCAAATTGGCGCCTATGGGTCAAAAAATACCACGCTATTTCTATCCCAAATTACAAATATAAATACTCAAACACCACCTGTGGGATTTAACAGCTATGTTCACAATCTTAGTCTTTGTACAAATTGGAATATGGTTGCACTAAAAAACTCTGTTGACACCTGGGACACTATCTAAATTTAAGTCCCATATGCACAAATGCTAAGTAATTCGTACATCAAATTTTTTGCCTTTTGGTCAACTATGACCACTGCTTACAATATTTTTCACCTGTGGGTCATAATATACCACGACTTCCGCTTTGTTGCCATTTACTAATAGTTGACTAGATAATAGACTAGCTCTCAAACTTCTGGTATCCTTTGGTATCATAATGGCTGGGGCGTTAGGATTTTTTTTCCATACACCCATTTTCTACTTCCCCAAGACCGAGGCGTAAGGATTTAAAACAGTTGCCAAACTTACATTATAGTCTGCATCTCTATCGTTGCTTCATTCCCACAGCCCTCCCGCCCATTCTCACATCCCTTCCTTGCATTCCAGTATCTATCCCGTCCATTACTACATTTCTCCCATGCTTTCCCGCAGCCCTCCCGATCGTTCCCGCATCCCTCCAGTACATTCCCACAGCTCCCCCGTGCATTCCAGCATCCCTTCTGTGCATTCGCACACCCGTCTCGTAAATTCCCACATCCCTTCCGTCTTTTCCTGCACCCCTCCCGTCCATTTCCACATCCCTCCCGTGGTTTTCCGCATCACTCCCGTGCTTTACCTTACCTTTCCCGTGCTTCCCGCAACCTTCCCGACCGTTCCCGCATTCCTCCTGTGAATAGTCACGGCGACATGACCTGGAAAATCCGTTGTTAATAAGCCGCACGCCCCGGAGTTGGAGAGCTAGTTGACACTTGCAACACTACATTTGTAAACGTGATATGCAATACGGTGGTCATAATTGACCCACAGGTGCGATCGTGTTTGATTTTTTGTCGATATGATTCGAGTTAAACATAAAATCGAGACGGGTGATCAGTTACCGATAAGACTGCATCCGTATCGCGCATCATTTGTTGAGCGCGGTTAAATTAAAGAAAAAGTTAATGAACTTTTGGAAGCTGGCATAGTAGAGGAATTTGTTTCCCCGTCGGCTGCTCTTGTGGTATTAGTTCCCAAAAAAGGAGGAGGTGCATTGATTATAGGAAACTCAATGCAGCGACTAAGAAAAATGCCTATCCGCTTCCGAGAATTGATGATTCTCTTGATAAATTGGGTAATGCCAAGTACTTTACAGTACTGGATCTTATCTCAGGCTTCTATCAGATAGAAGTTGATGAGAAAAATCAGGAGAAAACGGTTTTCATTACGCCGGATGGGCTTTACCAATTTAAGAGATTACCGGTTGGCTTATGTAACGCGCCATCTAGTTTTCAGTATCTTATGGATGTGATACTGTCAAGTCTAAAATGGACTATGGTCCTTGTATATTTAGATGACTTGATAGTATTTGCGAAATCCTTTAAAGAACACCAATTTAAGCTGAGATCTGTTCTCGCGTGCCTTAAAAATGCTAATTTGACTTTGAAAACAAGTAAATGTCGATTTACTGCGCCACATATCGAATATTTGGTCATGTAATATCTAGTGAGGGAGTAGAGGTTGACCAAAGAAAAGTAACTGCTGTTGCTAAGTTTCCTAGGCCAACAACTCTAACGCACATTATGTCCTTTGTGAACATGTGCGGATACTACAGACGATTTGCAAAAGATTTTGGAAAAATTGCTATGCCTCTCAATCAGTTATTGAAAAAGAATCAATCCTTTTTGTGGGGTGATGATCAGCAAGAATCTTTTGATAAGTTTCAACTCGTTCTAATCACTAGTCCTGTGTTAACGTTTCCCATGGATAATGCGAAAACAGAAATACACTGCAACAGTAGTGGTTATGGGCTTGGAGCTACACTTGTACAAATACAAGATGGCAAGCCGCGAGTAATAGTATATGCTATCTAGTAGGTCTATGACTGACGTAGAAAAAAGATATAGCGCTAGTGAGCAAGAATGCTTAGCAGTAGTTTATGCAGATCAAAAATTTAGACATTATATTTATGGTATACATTGTACAGTATATACTGATCGTCATTTGTTGAAATGGTTGTTTTCGGCTAAGAACCCACACGGTCGACTAGCAAGGTGGTCATTTGCTTTGCAAATGCAGAACATGACTATGTCCAGACCCCTTAAGTCGATTTCCTGTGGAGCCGCCTGAGTAAATAGATTCATCTAATATTGTAGTTTTAAATGATATTGATCTAAGACAAAAACAATTAAAAGACCCCTCTGTGGGGAGAATCCTGAGGTATATAGAGGAAGCCGAAAGAAGCTCCTCTGTCGAAGATTCAAATCGACAAATACATATCCCTCATATTGAAGTCTATAGTGTACAAAATGGAATTTTGTATATAGTTAATTTTGAACCTGAAGGTAGTTCTTGGAGACTAGTTCTCCCGAAGAGACTTAGAAAAGTAGTCTTAGAAAATATCCATGCCAATGTTAAAGTAACAAGCAATCTGTCTAGTCTAATGATAAGTCAAAATTCTTTGTCGGACCGCCATAATTTAATTATGACTCCTGGACAAAAAAGTTGTCCGTTGACTAATCATGAAACTGACGCTTCCAGTGAGCCCAGGGAGATAGTGAAAAGTCTGGTTGGTAAGGCTAACGTCGCCACACCAAAAGCCAGTCTACTTTTAAGAACCCTCCGTCGCTCAACAAGGACAAGGAAGCCAACGCGCCGGTATTCTCCAAACTCTCAGTGATATGAAAGGTAAGCGTATCTTTTTTTTATCAGTTAAAAATCATTTATGTTATGTATTATATGAAGCCACGGCTATAAGTTAGCAGTGGACAAAATCTTTTTCCTTCAATTTTCTTTTTTTAGGAGGAGATGGAAACGGTCGAACTTCCACGGTCAGTGGACACAGCCAACGTCAAGCCTCCATGGGCAGTGGAGAAGAGTGACTTTGATTCGTACCAGGACAAGTCAACGCCCCCCTCCCCTAACTCTCTTGAACGATCTCATCAAATCCCCCAGTAATAAACAATGAGGTCATTGTTTCGTTGTTGGAGGGAGTAATGTGACAGAGACAAGATAGTTTCTATTTTGTCATTTATATTTTTTTTGTAATATTATTTTTTTAGTTAGAAATTATATTAATTTATAATTTGTTGTTAATATTTGTTATGATTTTATTTTAGTTCATTTAGTTAGAAATAATGATGTTAATGAATAGGATTATCTTGGAAAGAAATTATTTTTATTTTTATTATGTTTATTATTTGTATTTTAATACTTGTATTTTTAAGTTTTCCAAGAAAAGTTTATGTTATTAATATACATTTATTCCTAGAAGTTCAAGTTAAATTTAACCCAAGTTGGGGTTGCTGAAAGTCCGCACTATGACTTATAAAGTGCTACAATTTTGACCAAGGTATTCAGTATTTTGGTAGAGTTCCTAAGGAGCTCAGTTGAGTACAATACCAAAATGTTTTCTTTAAAGCAATAAATAGTTGAAACTTAAAAGAGCGTTTTCTGGTTTATTTTTAATGTTAAAAGAAATCTCAAAATTTAAAGTTACCATTTCGTTAGGTAAAATTCTGCTATATAGTTAGCAGGATTGTAACAATATTAATTATATTAATTATATTAATTATATTATATATTATATATTATATATTATATATTATATATTATTATATATTATATATTATATATTATATATTATATATATAATCACCTAATCTTTGAATTATCAGGCAGTTGCCATTACCGGCTATTGTCAACTCCGCCAAAGTCAACCGCTTTTTTGGCTCCTTCGGAGGTGACATTAAGCTAAAACCACTGTAATAATAAACTATATCTAGAAAGGGTAGTGAGAATGAAACGGAAGAAGCACCTGTGTTGTTGTTGTTAGTGGTGAACAGAAGTCCAGTCCCGTTTGTCCAGAGGCGTATACGGCAATTTTGAAAGTCTCCCTGTGGGGGCTCCACAGACCATTTAGGGCCAACTGTGGGTCTACATGTTTGACTTCATAGACCTGCCAAAGTGCGTTAATTCACTCTGGTATTTTGTCTCAGTCTCCTCGTACGAGTCGTTAAGTGAGCACTATCACTTGATGTAAGTTGTGGAGGCATTTGTGTGGTATATTTCGGTTGTCTTAAATGAAATAATCTTAACTGATTAACGTGACGGTTTCCAATATATTTTCTCCCTGGGAGATTTAGAATTTTAAAGAAAACTGGTGTCACTATATCTCCTAACTCATATGGACCAACAAAACAGGGATTTAACGTATACATAACTCCTTTTTGGTTAGAGAGTGAATGATTTTTTATAAGATCAAGATCACCACTCTTAAAGGTATGGTCTCTATGAGATTCATCGTAATATTTCTTGTTTTCCACCTGAGATTCACTTATGTTTTTGCGAACAAACTCAATAACTAATTTTAACTTTTCAGGAAGTTCACTTAAACGTTGATAGTCTGCTGACGTGATGTCAGTGGGAGCGGCTTGTAGATTTCTATCAAACGGAAGTGGAATTTCCCTACAAAGATTTAAAATAGAAGGAGTAACTTGAGTAACTCTATTTATTGAGGTTCTTAGAGCCAATGCAAAGTGGTGCAAATGCTCATCCCAACTATGGTGGTTATCGTTCACAAATGCCTGTAGCATTTTCTTGATATTCCTATTTGCCCTCTCAGGCTGATTTGTCTGAAAGTGATAGGCGCTTAAAAAGCGTGGTGGATTTTCGAATCTTTACAGAAATTCTTCATATGGTTCGAAGTTTGTACCGTTATCACTAACTATTCTCTTAGAAATACCAAAATTACAAAAAATTTGGGACTCAAAAATTTGCTTAATTTTCTTGGCAGTTGCAGTTCTAATAAAAAATAATTCTACCCATTTGGATAGCTCGTCTATTACAACTAGCAAGTGTCTATTAACCCTTCTACCCGAACTGGAGGGAAAAGGTCCCATTAGGTCTATGTGTAGAGTCTCAAACATCTTGGAAGGTGGAGATACACTTTGCAACAATTCGTNTCCCATTAGGTCTATGTGTAGAGTCTCAAACATCTTGGAAGGTGGAGATACACTTTGCAACAATTCGTAAGGTATTTATTTGGTTGGGTTAACTTTCTGACAAGTAACGCAACTGTGCACATAATCTCTAATATCTTTGTTCATGTTTGNCCCATTTGGATAGCTCGTCTATTACAACTAGCAAGTGTCTATTAACCCTTCTACCCGAACTGGAGGGAAAAGGACCCATTAGGTCTATGTGTAGAGTCTCAAACATCTTGGAAGGTGGAGATACACTTTGCAACAATTCGTAAGGTAATTATTTGGTTGGGTTAACTTTCTGACAAGTAACGCAACTGTGCACATAATCTCTAATATCTTTGTTCATGTTTGGCCAAAAACATCTAACTTTGATTGCCTCCGAAGTCTTACGCAAGCCTTGATGGCCTGCTTCTCTAGAATCATGAAATAATTTCAGTATTTCACTCCTTATAGATTGGGAAATGACTGGTACCGAAATCATTCTCTCTTTTATGCGTACGCACTCATTATTAGGTGATGTGTCAAAGGGTGGCGACTACACCTGATTCTCAACATTTTTGACAAAGGTTACCTTTCAAACAAGCAACACTGTTATTTGAGATACCTGTTTTTTCTCGTTTCGTATCGAATGGTTTGATAAACTTCATTAATACTCCATCTTGCAACTTATAGTCCTTAGGTCCGGTTTCCTTAGGACTATTTTGCAGAGAAGTTATAATCTGAAAGATTTTATTGTTCTGAGTTTGAGCAATAGCTATATCTCTAAGAGATGGGGTTGTAAACGTTAAGGCTGCAACTGGGACGTATTGGATATCATAATCGTCTTTGATATTGATATCGCCCGGTTGGATAGGAATTGGAGCTCGTGATAGAGCGTCCGCAGCCACGTCCTCTGTTCCAGAACGGAAAACAATATAAGCATTCCAAGGGTCTATCTGTTGAGCCAGATGTTCAACTTTTCTTTCATATCCTTCATCTTTTTTAAGTAACTCAACGCTCGGTTATCGGTTTGAATTGTAAATTCATGGTATCTAATAAACTCAGCGAACTTTGTATATCGGAAAATTATAGCATAAATCTTTTTGTCATAAATATGAGCGGATCTTTCCGATTGTTTAAGAGTTTAGCTGACGAACATGATTGGTCGTTCTACTCCGTTAATAATTTGTTAGAGAACCGCACCTAACCCATATTCACTAGCATCAAATTTCATAAGCAAAGGTTGAGAATAGTCGATATTTTGTAGAACTACTGTATCACAAACATCTTGTTTTAACTGATTGAAGACATTTTCCTGCTCATCAGTCCAAATAAACTTATTCTCTTTTTGGAGTAAACGAAAAAGCGCCTCCATCTTACTTGCGTAATGACGGATAAAACTTCCGTACCACTGACACATACCGTTAAATCTCATGATTCCTTACTTATCGGTTGGTCTAGGGAATTCTTGAATTGCTTTGATCTTATCAGGATCTTTTTGTAGTTTTTTTTTGAGGCAATATGACCAAGGAATTTAACTTCCCTTTCTGCAAAGGTCGATTTAGCCTTGTTTATTGTTAATTCGCGGTTCTAAGGCAATCAAGAACAATCTCTTTATGCCGGAAGTGTTCTTCCAAACTTCGAGAAAAAATGATAGTATCATCTACACTCGTACACTCGGGTAAAAGAATCTAAACCCTGGAGAACTGTATTCATTAAATATTGAAACGTTTTAGGACCATTTTTCAGTCCAGAAAGCATGACAAGCATTTCATAATGTCCGTCTTGAGTAATAAACGCAGATGTTTCAATACTATCAGGGTGTAATGGAATCTGCCAAAAGCCTGACTGTAAGTCAATCACTGAGTACCAATCTCCTGATGGGATATGGCGGAGCATATTATGAGTGCTTCCAATAGAAGCCGAATTGGTTTTTGTCTGCTCGTTTAATTTAATATAAATGAATCACATTTTTTATTTACCCGTTTTCTTTTTATCCATTACAACTGGAGCTGCATATGAAAATCTAGATTTACGACACATACCGTTTTTCAGTAAGTCTTGAACTTGACGATTTATTTCCGTATTTATTATTGGGGAACAACGATACGGTTTTACACAAAGCGGTTTCCCTTCCGCTTCAATTACATACATAGTAATGGTCGTTTTCCCGTACGAACCCTCATTACATAAAACTGAAGGAAATTTTTCCAAAATTTCTTGTATTTTAACTTGAACTGAGTACAAAATTTGTTTATTTTCCGTTTGGACTTTGTCACACATCGTCATACTTGGTTCAGTGCCGGATTCCGAAGGCCAACTAGCACTCCCCGTTCGGATGGATGTGGATAACATACTTGGATTATGTTTGGCCGAATTTAGCAGATGGAACTTAATTTTAAGTTCATTTCTAAACTAATACCAACCTCTTTGATCCGCGACTATCCCTTGATTACAGATAATATCTGACCCAATCATGGACGGAAACGGTAACTGGTTAACTATAAGAAACACATGTTCGAATAGTCTATTTCCCATTTCTATAATCAACAGAACTTTTCCAATTGGACTTCTAATATTGTCTATGGCAGAAAAAACGATTTGATTTATTGGCATAACGAGCACGTGTAGTTTTTTAACTAACTCAAGTTCCACTAGAGAATAAGTACACCCTAAGTCTAATAATGACAGACATCTAATTTTGCACTTTTATTAAAATGGTTGGAACCCCGAAGTATTCAATTTTGAATAGTTGGGAGCAATTTGGTGGAGATATTGCCGAATTGTCCCTTGTTCGTTTAAATCTGACGGATATGTGTCTTTGACTTTGACTCTCTCATATGTGTTTGACCATATACTTTCGAGTCATCAAACTAGTTCAATCGACTAAAGGTAGGCATGGCTAAACCTGATTGTGTAGGACAACGGTTAGCTGAATGTCCATACCGTCTACACTTCATACACTGAGACTGTCCGTATTCAGAACTCAAGGCCTGAGGTGGTCGATATTGCGACCTATTCGGTAGAAATCTACTCTTATTTCCACAAAATTCTCTGCCTGACCAATTCCCGCGACTAGCTCTTGCGGAGAGTTTATTTGAACCGGAATTTGAGAAACTTCGATAATTTCTCATATTTTTCTGGTCAAATTCTCAATTAGAGTTGACCGTGTTATGTGGTTCTCGTTGATAAGAACTGTTCTGAAAAGGTTGTTGTCTAAATCTGTTTGGATTTTGGCTCTTTGGACAACGATAACTAGGATTCTGGTAACTATTAGCATTATTTCCGGACCGTTTACCTCTAACAACATGAGAACGACCACGAAAGTATCTGTTATATGGCTTATTTCCCTGACTATTATTATCGTTCCGTTTGGGTTCTCGGATATTATTACGACCACTATTTTTTTGGAACGGCTGTTTTCTCAAGTCGTTCTCACTTTTCCGATCACTATTCGTGAGTGGCGGGAGTTTTGACTGACGCCCGTGAAACTTATTCTCAGCCGTTAGACACTGATGCACAATTCTACACGCTTCAAAAAGGTCTGTCGGTGTAGTATAATTCGTAGTGCCTAATTGTGTGCGAAACGAAGAATGTAGGAATAGCCGAGCTCTTTTGACCGAATCCTCAATATTTTTTTTTGGGTTGCATTGGTTTGCACAACGAACCATATTGTATATAAAGAATTCAATCGACTCGTTCAATTTCTGTTCCTTGTGCCCTTGGGCTCGAAAATAGCGTTCCACTTCCAAAACATACGCAATAGCAGATGACTGCTTAGGTCTAAAACGCGGAACTGCAACCGTGGAATTAACAGCGGTAATTTTTATATTTTAGAGAGCATTTGCCAACAAATTGATCGACTCTGTTGGTATTTTGGAAGGAATTGAGATATTATTTTGAACTATAAGGGTTCAATGACAGGTTGTGGGATTGGAGAAAAACTTGGCAACTGTGTAACTGTTTGGATTTGAGAAGTTACGAATTGTTTCAATTCAGCCATTTGCTTGTAAAATTGAGCTTGGTGCTCTAGGATTTGATTTTGCATCATTGTCATAGACATTTGGGACGTGGTTTGCATTTAGACCATTTGTTCCTGTATGATTTGTAAAATCTCACCCGGTTTATTTAAATCCGATTGGGTGAGCTGGGTTTGGAGGCTCTCAATGTGGCTTCTATTGAGCCCTGTTACAGGAGGTATAAACTGATAGGCGCTGTTGAGCGGAAAGCTGTATAAAAAATATGAAAAAGAGTACCTGATTATACGCTGTTGATGATGGTGATTGAAGGGATGATGGCCACGGTGGTGGCTGCTCCTCCTATAGCCCGGTGGGGCACACAATCACTAGGTCCCTTCAAGGGACAAAAAAACAAACACCACCCAAATAATCCAATGAATAAATTCTCTCCTTGGGACACAGACACACTCACCCAAACCGTTTAATAATAGAATTTTATTACTGATTGGTTTTAGGACCACCCACCTTACACCACCAACAAAACAAAAGAAAACAAAATTAATTATTTTTCTGGAGAGACTAAGGAGATCCGAACAACCCAAGAAACAAAAACAATATCAGGACAGAATGAGCCTGTCCGGCTCATTCTTAAAAAATACGCCGCTGTCAACGTGGCACTCTCCTTTCCATGCCCATTTGGCATGGGCACTTTCCTTCCAACAAATCCGTTCCTCCCAGGGAAGTTTGTGACCTCACGAATGAAAAAATTAGTGGATATAATTTAAAGAATTTGGGAAAATAGATAGAAGAAAAATAAAAAGAAGAAAATTTAACAAATTTGATCGAATTTTTAATTTTTAAATTTTAATTTAACGGGGAACGAAGCACTACTTTTTTCCACAGCGATCTTTGTTGCCAGAACGTGGTCAGGATGAAAATTTTTGTCACCGTGAAGTTGACCAGCCTGCTGGCAGCGGAAACAAACGGGTTTCCCCTCAAACGAATACAATTGTGATTTTGGAATCCATCCGGGTCCCCTTCGGCCGGATCCACTTCCCGGATCTCTTGACGGCCCTGCCGCCTCAATCCTTGGTGCTGGTTGTGGAGTGGAGCGACGATCCCGCTCCCGAGCTCGTTATTCCCGACCGACCTCGGCGCGATTGACCGGCGGTGGATTTGCCGGTACATATGTCGAATATTGACGAAAAGGTTTTATTTTTCGCCGAGGGTCAGATTTTTCTCCGGGATTCCGGAAAACTAGATGGCTCGAGAGGGATGAAACCTCTGGAGCCGAAGTTGAAATCCTGGCCGTATTGGCGGCCAAACCCTGTGGAGGAGTGTCCCAAACTTGTACCGTCTGTCCAATTCCAAGACGGGACCACATTGAATTCGCCGACGCCGCCGCGGTGGACTTTGCAGCTACAACTGACCCAAACGATCTCTAACAGGCGTCAAACCACGGTTGCACTTCCGTGGACGAATGCGGCAAGGTGACGGTGGCCTGCCAGAGAGGTGATTTTCCTGCCGGCGAGGAGAACGGGAACGACGAGAACGTGAGCGAGGAGAACTGGAGCGATTTGAATGAGAGCAAGACGGCTCTACCCTCCAAACCTCCGACGCCAACTGGGAGGGAGGTGGTGGTGTTGGCTCTCTCAATAGCCACTCTAACTTTCCCGCTGGTCCCAAAAACTCACCCAAAACTTCCACTTCGCTTAGCTTCTCCGGGGACAGGACGACCTTGTCCTCGAGAAAATTCTCTACCTTGATGGAGTGCAGATCGATCAAATCGAGTTCCATATCCGAGTCCATTTTCCTGGAAAAGAAGCCAAAGTTTGGACTAAAAATTTTTTATCGGTGGAAAAATTTAGTGAAAATTAACGCTAAATAAACGATAAAAAAAACTGTAAATAAGAACAGAAAAAAAAATCCAAATTTTTGAGGCCCAAAGTACGGAAAAACGGTAAGTAAATGGTAAATCTTTAAGAATCTGACTCTGACTCGCTATAGCGAGGTCGTAATTGTCGATATGTCGCTCTTAGTCTCAAACAATTTGCCCATTTATTTGGAGTGAAATCAGACTTATTCGTGGAAAAACCTACTCGAGCAGGAACAGTCTGCAGGTTTACTGCCCTATTCGAATCGATATTTTGACTGTCAGCGGGGACGACGGAAGGAAAATCAAAGTGAACGGAATTTGCTCCTGACAAGTCTGGCATATTGTCAGTAGAAGATTCAATCGGCGGTGGAGACGAAAGTTTCCGTAAATCGGAATCTAGCCCCATATGTGAAAACCTATCAACCTCTAATTCAGGAATACCATCGGTATTATCGACCGTATGGTGTAATTTGACATTTTGTAGCGAAACAATTTTTGATTTTTGCCTCGCAGCATCTGGCAACGTCTCAACAAAGATGTTTGTTGGACTTGTATGTTGGATAACACAAAATGGCCACTTCCATTTCTCAGTCAATTTACTAGAAAGGCCCGGTTTACACGTAAACTTAGAATTGCTAACAAGCTGATCTTTCTCATAAGTGATTGGCAGATGTGTGGAATTGAACGATTGTTGTAAATTTTTCTGAGCCACGATGGTATTTCTTCGGGCCTCAGGTATGGCCTCCTGAACACGAGGTATGGAAACACTCTGTTCCTCGTTTTCAAGCCATTGACGTAAAGTCGGTAAAAAATTGTCACACGGTAAATTTGGCTCCCTGCCATACACTACAAAATACGGAGAATGTCCCGTAATTCTATGAACAGTGGAGTTTATCGCGAAAGCAGCCCGTGGAAGGTGCTGATCCCAATCTTTTTGGTTGGCTTGGACAAATTTAGCGATAATACGTTTGACTGTCCCATTTGCCCTTTTGTCAACTCCATTAGCCTGAGGATGATATGGAGCTGTGCGAATTAACTTGATTCCTCGAGTCTCAGCAAAAGAGAAAATTCCATGGAAGTGAAATGTATCCCCTGATCGGTGAGAATTTTAATCGGACACCCGTGACGATTGATCAAGTCACGTTCGAGAACTCGAATAGCGCTTTCAGAATCGGCAGAATGGACAGGTGAAACCTTGATATAACGTATCAAAAGACAAGTAACGGTATGAGCATATTGGCTCCGTACCTGCGTAATTGGCAATGGACCAATAAAATCTATACCTACAACCTCAAACGGAAATTTTGGTGGCTCCATCGGAGAACTTTGAGCCTTTACTGGAGCGAGGTTGTGCAGTTGACAAGTAGCGCAGGTGTTAAGAAAACGAAGTACATGCTTGTACATACTTGGCCAGTAATATCGAGATTTTATTGAAAGCCACGTTTTGAAAAAACCTAAGTGGCCACAAGAAGTAACGTGAATTTCGGTAATTATTTGTTTCCGTAGTTTAGCTGGAATAACTAAACGCCATAGTCGACCATATTCGTTTGGATTACTGTGATATAGAATACCTTCTTGAAGCCTATACTCTTCAATTTTCCAAGGTTTCTTTAACCGTATAGCGGTAGAAACATCGATTTCAGAAAATCGATGATTTTACGGAAACGCAGTTCGGCATATTGAAGAACTGCAAGATTTACATCTTAAATCGATTGTAAATACTCAACCCTAGGAACGTCCAGACCATGTAACAAATCTTCGAAGCTGAGATCAATAAAGCTGTCAGCTGGATCGACAGGAAATCTTGAAAAAACATCAGCATCGGTATGTTTTTTCTTAGAACGGTGGGTAACGGTAAAATCGTACGGTTGTAAACGTAAAGCCCATCGAGCAAGTTGAGCATTTGGATCTTTCAAGTTTATTAGATGACACAAGGAATGATGATAGGTAATAACGTCAAAGTGGCGGCCGTAAAGATACGGGCGGAAAAAACCTACTGCCCACACAATCGCCAAAAATTCCTTCTGTGGAGTCGCATAGTTACGCTCTGTAGTAGAAAGACTACGAGAGGCGTATGCTATCACTCTTTCTTTGCCATCCTGAGTCTGGCAAAGTGTCGCGCCAATTCCATACCCACAAGCATCAGTATGCAGAAAAGTTGGGGCGTGTTCGTCCGGATACGCCAAAACAGGAGCAGTACACAATTTCTCCTTCAGTTGCTGAAAAGCCTTTTCCGTATCGGGCGTCCAGCTGAACTGAATCCCTTTCCTATCAAGCTGATGCAATGGATCTGCAATTTTCGAGAAATTCGCTATAAATCGACGGTAATACGAACAAAGAGCAACAAAAGAACAAACATCGGTAATATTCTGTGGAGTTGAAAACTCTCTAACAGCACGGAGTTTCGCTGGATTTGGAGAAATACCGTCCGCGGAAACGATATGTTCCAAAAATTTAAATTCGGAGTCGCCAAACGCACATTTAGCTGGCTTCAGCTTAATCGTCGCCAATCGCAGGGCTTGTAGAACCAAACGAAGTCGTTCCAAGTGTAACTCAAATGTTTTACCAAATACGATAATGTCGTCCAAATATACCAGACAAACGGACCATTTCAATGAACCCAAAGCTGAATCTATCAGACGCTGGAAAGTCGCAGGTGCATTACACCATCCAAACGGAATAACGTTAAATTCGAAGAGACCATTCGGTGTCACGAAAGGGGTCTTCGGAGCATCCTACGGATTTATTTCGACCTGATAGTAAGCTTGGTCGCAGTCCATAGTAGAAAAAATTTGGGCATCGCGAAGGCGATCCAAAGCGTCACCCATCCGTGGCAACGGGTAACTGTCCCGACGAGTCAACCGATTAACTTTTCTGTAATCAACATAAAATCTGCACGATCCATCTGGCTTTGAAACGAGAACAACGGGAGATGACCAAAGAGAATTTGAATGTGAAACAATTCCCGATGTTAACATACGATCGACGGATTTTCTGATCTCCTGACGCTCTGCAAATGAAACCCGGTATAGACGTTGTTTGATGGGCAGAGCGGTTCCCGTATCGATTTTATGCTGAGCCAAGTCGGTACGTCCCAACTTCGTACTGTCTGATGTAAAAACATCTTGAAATTCGAGAAAAATGGAATAAAGCTGAGACTTCTGGGTGTCATTTAACCCAGTACCGATGTGGACGCTGGAAAGAAAATCTGGAAGTACTAACTCGGAAATACTCGCAGACAGAGAATTTAAGGAAGCCACAGGCTTTGTAGTTTTAGGAGGTTGGAACAGTGAATCATTGATTCATCTAAAACCTCAAAAGTACCCAGGATTTCATGTTGTCATAACGGAATTAGCGGAATTACTGCTAAGATTTGTGATCCAAGTGTAGCCAATTCCACCCTGGACAGTCGTAACAAAATTTCCAACTGCTAAGAATCTTGAGTTCTGCAGTGCAAAAAATGTACTAACATGAATAAGACCTGAAACTGATGGATCGACATGAAATTCAATCTTGTGACTATAATTTGCCGGTATTACGAAACTTGATGACAAGAAAACTCGGTAATCCTTCGGTAAATCGTGTAAAGTTGAAGGTTCTGAAGAATTGCAGGGCAGAATGCTAGCTGATTCGGCGCTGCATATATCCTCAACAACTGGAGTATCCTGTGTCTCAATCGTAGAGTCGACGGCTTGAATCCCAAACGAAAGAGAATCACAATGTAGAATTGCGTGATATTTGCGTAGAAAATCCATTCCAATAACCACTTCGTTACTCAATCCCGGTATAACGAAAAAATCCCATTGCAATTTGACAGAATTAACGGTAAAACGAAGTCGAATTAACGTGTTGATGGACTGAGCAGTAGATTGACCAATGGAAAGGCGGATAAGAAATGGTGAAACAGATTTCTCGCTGACAATATTTGGAAAAATAAACGGAATTAACGATGGGTTTATAGCTGAAAGTGAAGCGCCGCTATCTATGAGGCTGTTGCGCTGAATCGAATCAAAATAAACCAAATGTCGGAAAAGAGTATTCGAAATACTCACGTCTTCACCTTTAGAATTGCTGAATAAAGTACCCGTATCGTGAAAATCGGTAATTGTTGAATTTTGGGGACTATTTACAAGGGCGTCGGGGAGTACTAAATCGATACAATCACTTAACCAAATTTCGGCAGAAGGCGGCGTTTGACAAAAACTACCAACTAAAATCGGCAGATCGGCAGAAACACAGTCAGGGGATACCTGAACTGCGGCGTCGGATAGAGTACTCTTACAAAGACTACGAATTAACGAAATTAAATGTAAACATAACTTACAACTAGACGAAGATTCGGCAGATTCGAGATTTTTACAACTAATATCTATAATACAACTATGTACAGTCGGAGTGCTATAGGTCCGGTGGTCCTGCGAAACCACACTTTCTAGCTTTCCGACGGTTGATTAGCAACTGGAGTGGAAGCACGCTGACTCGGGAGAACGGGAGCGTGTCCCGATGAAACGAAGCATTGTGGACCCAGTTGTAGAACAAATTGTGGAGAGAATTGTGATGAAAATTGTCCGTTTGACCCAGGATATTGAAATGCAATCGGTAGATACAGAAATTACGTTGAAACGTAAGCATACGGCTGTGGAAAGTATTGCTGCGGCAACGTTGGAACGAAATTTTGTGCTGTAGACACCGGAATCTGCTAAAATTGTGGCTGTGGATATTGCGGAAAATACCCGGCAGCCTGCGGTGTTGGAGCTTGAACCAAATTCGGCTGCTGTGGTGCCTGGAATCGCGGTGTTGGTGAGGAATTCCAACTGTTCCTTGAACCCCTAGCGTTATTCCCGGTATTTGCCCTTTGAAATCCCCTGTTTGAATTTTGCGGCCGCTGAGGACAGTACTTAACTACATGTCCAGCCTCGTGGCAGTAGTTACAAACAGGCTCGCCTGTTTTTAAACGAGAATACGGAGCCGTACCTGGATTATGGAAAGACGGAAAACGATTCGGTGGATTATCTGCCGGGCGAATGTACTGAGGCTGAAGTGACATGACAGCAGGTGGAGAAAAAGCAGGTGTTTTGGCTTTAATCGCAGCTAACTCTCTAGCCTGAACCTCTGCGTAGCGCCGTAAAAGAACCAAAAAATCGACTGGAGAATCCAATTCGGTCGTCAAGCAAACTTTTTGAAACTCTGGACGAGAGGCATCGGTCAAACGTTGTACCTTTNCAAGCAAACTTTTTGAAAATCTGGACGAGAGGCATCGGTCAAACGTTGTACCTTTTCTCTTTCTGAGCAGTGAGGCTTTGAATTTTGAATTAATTTAAGTTTTTCCGTGACGAATGTCTCGGGATTGTCGCCAAATTTGAAAACCAATTCCCTGTTTTGCCTCCTATACTCAGAACGACGAGAAATCGGATTGAAAAAATTTCAGAGTTCCTGACAAACCGAAAACCAAATTTCTTCTTATGATTTACTAATATCGTCGATATCCCGTTGAACCTGATCCCAGATGGAATCATACCACATATACGCGTTTCCATCCAAAATGAGGTCGAAATTGTTGAGAGCCATGTCGATGGTGATCTTATAATGACGGAAGTCATTCTCTAATCGTCGTAGAAATATGTAAGGATCGGATGAACCATCGAATCTTCGAACAAACTGGATACCATCATGGATTGGAACCGGTGGAACCAAAACCCAACCCCTGGTGGAATGACATTGGATGCCGATGCATGCCCCTGAGTGCCTGACGTCTGTCCTGTTGGTACAGCAGTAGATCTTGCCGGTCTTGTTGGCCTTGTCGACGGCAACGGTTGAGCGGACGGAACCGCTGACGTACTTTCTGTAGTAGTCGGTATAACGGACGGAATCGTTGACGTAATAACTGGCGCAGTCAGATGACGATGACGGGACTGAGCCGTCGGTGGATCAGAAAGAACAATCGGCGTCTGGTGAGGTTGAGGGTCCCTTACGGATGTCGTGAAACGCGTTTGCGTACCAATATGGACGAAAGGAACCATAATAATTTCTTTTTCGCTGTCCTGTTCCAAATCTTCTGTGGTTTGAGAGGACGGATTTTGTCCAAAGAACAGAGAAGGCCACATAGTAAACAGTTGTACAAAAATTAACCAGCAAAAGAACAAAATAAAAAAAATTTAACGAAAAAAAAAATTAATTCTAAAAAAAAATTCCAAAATGTTGAAAAAATTTCTGAAAAATTAATTTAAGAGACCTGGCAATTCTACGGTGGTACGGAAAAATTGCCAAAATCTAGACGAGAAAAAACAATTCCAAAAAAAATCAAAAATTTGAGCGGAGCGGAGTGAATTGAGCCGATGAATAGAGCTTGACTTCTCCCGATTTCAAACTAATCAAGTGTAGGAATGAAAAAAAAATGTTGAGCTGAGCGGAGCGGAATGAGCCGAATTGTGAGTCTTTCCGGCTGCGAAATGAGCAGAGACAATATCGAAAAGTCGATGGAAAACTCACAAAAATGATGCCCAAATCGTCGAAACTTGATGCAAACGGTAAATCGATATTAACAATATGAATTTGTAAACAAAAGGTATGAGATTTGCGAAAAATAAAAAAAAATTGTCTAGAAAAAAAATTTAACAATAGTGGTAACCACCACAAAAAGCCGAAAATTTTTCGAAAATGGCTGTTTTATTTATAAATTTAACGGCAAAACGGTAAGAAAAAAAACTTTAACGGTGAAAGTTAGACAGAACTAACTTTCACATTTGTAAAAAAAATTTTTGAAAATTTGAAAATTTTAAGAAAAGTAGGCGGAACCACTTAATTCCCTACCAAATTGATAAAAAAATTTTAGAAAATATACGGTAGAAACCGTGAAAAATTAACGGTGACAACGGTAAAAAAAAATATGCAGAAATTTGCAAAAAAGTTTGCAAAAAAAAATTATTGAAAACTTACAAAATCTGGATCTTTCACAGA
Organism: Holacanthella duospinosa; assembly: GCA_002738285.1. Classification (NCBI taxonomy): domain Eukaryota; kingdom Metazoa; phylum Arthropoda; class Collembola; order Poduromorpha; family Neanuridae; genus Holacanthella; species Holacanthella duospinosa. Next base: position 295,942 of record NIPM01000109.1, read on the forward strand.
TTTTTTGATGAAAAATTTCCGAAAAAGTGACTCCCTGATGACTCGCTTGGTAGTAAGAGGTGGCGATCTGCCGCTGGCTTCACCGCGGAAGATTGTGCAGAAAAGTGAACTATCTTCCGAGCGAGATACTGCTCGGCGTCTTTTGTTGAGCGGAAAGTGCCGCTGTATAAAAAATATGAAAAAGAGTACCTGATGATACGCTGTTGATGATGGTGATTGAAGGGATGATGGCCACGGTGGTGGCTGCTCCTCCTATAGCCCGGTGGGGCACACAATCACTAGGTCCCTTCAAGGGACAAAAAAACAAACACCACCCAAATAATCCAATGAATAAAGTCCCTCCTTCGGACACAGACACACTCACCCAAACCGTTTAATAATAGAATTTTATTAACGATTGGTTTTAGGAGCAATCACCTTACACCGCCAACAAAACAAAAGAAAACAAAATTAATTATTTTTCTGGAAAGACTGAGGAGACCCGAACAACCCAAGAGACAAAAACAATATCAGGACGGAATGAGGCCGTCCGGCTCATTCCTAAAAAATACGCCTCCTGCCAGCGTGGCACTCTCCTTTCGATGCCCATTTGGGATGGGCACTTTCCTTTCAACACCGCTTATTGGGATTTTTAGGGTATGAATAGGATCGATTATTTTGACATAAGCGAAAGAACTCGGTTCAATTTCAAAAAGACTTCGTGTACTGGGGTGGGTTTTTGGATTAAAATCCTCATCACCAGAATTTGCACTGGGATCCATTGTGTCTGAAATTACTATTATTAAGATAAAAAATTATTACCACTTGTAGTTCTGGTTTGGAATGAGATTGGGTTGGTTTTATTTAACATCTTATCCTTTGATTTCCAGAACCGGTGGGTTTAAGTATCTTCGTCAAATCTTTTTCGACTGATTTGGGCATAAATGTTCACTTATGGGTTCATAATTCCGAAATAGTTCACTTTTACTAGGAATTAATAATTTCCACCTAATATAAGAGGATTTACGGTAATTGACCGAATTTGTGAAAAGAAATTTTTCCGGAATTTGAACTTTAACAAATTTTCCACTTCATTTGTAAGGCTTTAGGGTATTTGTAATTAATTTTAAGTATTTGTGAACATAATTAGTAAGATATGGCACTAGGCCGTACTATTCTTACAAAAATGTCACTTTAACTAAAAATTGCACCCAATTTGTGAGGGTTTACGGTACTATTTGTGTTCAAATACATGCATTTAAACTTCATACACCTTATACTAAGTTTACCAAAAATTTTATTCTGATTGGCTAAAATTCATGAAAGTGGGCGTGGTTTGTGAACTTGTAACTATGCAAGAAATCAACGTGTATTCTGGACTTATTCTAGTAAGAACGGACCATAGGCCATTCTATTCTTACCGCAGGTCTAGAATATAACACAAACGTAAAATTTAACGATAGTTGTGTCTTTTTGGTCAATTTGACCTCCTAAATTTGGACAATTTGAACCAATTTTGTATGAGATGCAATACTTTATTACCTACCCACTTAAAAAACCGATCGCCCAAAAGTCGGCATCTAATAAGTTAATTTTATTAAGTGGGCGTGGCTTCAGGTCTGCTTGATTTCCAGTCTATAATCGCGCGACAAATAACATTTTGACCATCTGATTGAAACAATCAGATCTTTGTGTTATTTGTCACTATATGTGCGCATTTGAGATACTTGACCTCACCTGACCTGGGTCTTGTTTCACAAAAACTTACAATTTTACAATCACAATTATCCCAAAATTCACAATTATTACAATTATACAATTCACAATTCACAATTTTGCATTTTACCATGGTTTCACAAACATAATTGTGTTTGTGAAATTGTAACAATGAACTGTAAAAATCATTTTACAATTTTAAGTCTGCGTGTAATTACTTTTGTAATCACACGCATGGTTTCCGTTTTAACGATTGATCAATCTTTTAGGTTTGACACTAACGATTAGAATAATGATTTGATTACACAATGAGCAGCGCTACTTGTAAATTTTGATTACAAACCTAAACTTCATAATTCAACAGGTTTAAAATTAAAAACTAAAAATTTGATCAGCTGTTCTAAACGTTTGTAAATAATACCGCCTAAAAATAAATCCCGCCAAACATTGAGACTTGACACTTGATCGACAACTTATTGTAAAACCAACAATGAGATACACATCAAAATGGCGAGACCACAGGGCCGTATCCATTTCTTCTCATGACCCTAGCCTTTGGATTTTCTGAAAAACGGAAGATTCAAACGTTGAGGTCTCTGCCAAGAAATCTTGTTCAAGATGTAATGTGCTTGATTCGAGAAAAAATATTAACTCAACTCAACATAATTTGACAATTTGAAGAAACAGAAGGATTCGGATAAATAATTTAGAATTGACCAATTGGAAGAATTGAATTTGAATTTACCACAATTTTTTTAATTTTCTGGCTGTAAATCAATCAGGGCAATGTAATACTTTTTTGTGGTAGAGGCGCGAACCTATGTCTGATTTTTTGAATTTTAAATTTTCCGATGTTTGACTAAATTCTAGTCAGACGAGTACTGCCAGATTGACACTTTCGATGAACTGTCATGAAAATATTTGATTGCACAGTGGGAAATACTTTGTTCCTACTGTTGATAAAAATATATACTCGAATATATTAAATCTAGTAAAAATATTGATTTTTTACTTACAATTTCTGAAGAAATACTGTAGAAATGATGGGCACGGATATCTAACTTCTGAGTTGGTAAATACAATTTTCATTGCTATTTGTACTGTCATGTTTTGAAAAAATAATATAAAACCTCAATTGTATTTTACAATTGTAATTTACAATCAATCAATCAATCAAGTTTATTTGACGTTGGCCATCGCCCTATCAATGAAATTAAGCGTGTAAGTAAATTTAAATAAAATAAAATTGTGAGTGTTAAAATTACTGAAAAAGTTTTAAAATATTTGAAATTAAAAGTGATAAATAAAATGTGAAGTTTGGATCAGTAGAAGCTTCAGTGACGTCCTTGATAAGTTGAATTGGATCCATTGGCATTCCTTGAAAGTAATTCAGTCGAATGTGAGATGTGCCGGTGCATTAAAAAATAGCATGAAAACAAGAAAGTTGTTCTCCACAGTATTTGCATTGCTTCTCCTCAAAATGTCCCTTGTTAAACCATTTTCCTTTATTGTAGACAGAGTTGGAGTTTTGCCGAATTTGTAGGATGCATGTCGCCATCGAAGAGGAAATTTTGTTCAATAAAAATGGTTCGAAAATTTCAGAGAATTTTATTTGATGATAGTGTGGAATAGTAGAGGATTGCTGTGCGAGTTTGAAGTCAAGTTTTCTCAAGTGGTCTTCGTACCCACAGAGTAGAAATTTCTGGACAAATTTTACCTCTTTCCCTAAGCCCCTTTCATATAAACTTTGCATATCTATAGATTTCAGCCTACTTTCCAACTGTAAACANCTGTCTTGCAAATATAACGCAACCTTTCTCGGAGTGTAAAATAAAATTTATAGACGATACAAAGGTACCTCAAACTACACAAACATCATTCATTGAAAACAGTCGTGACTTCGAAAAATGGTATCACACGTTTGTCCATTATGCGATTATTGCTTAGTGGACAACGGGAANAGAGTAGAAATTTCTGGACAAATTTTACCTCTTTCCCTAAGCCCCTTTCATATAAACTTTGCATATCTATAGATTTCAGCCTACTTTCCAACTGTAAACACCAACTGTATTTTTCGATAAGATGTAATATAACTCAACCTTTGTCGGAGTGTAAAAATAAAATTTATAGACGATACAAAGGTACCTCAAACTATACAAACATCATTCATTGAAAACAGTCGTGACTTCGAAAAATGGCATCACGTTTGTCCATTTTGCGATTATTCCTTAGTGGACAACGAGAAGATGTTGCGCTTCAACGGAGGTATATCTAATTGTGAGGGCCATTATCTACATCAGCCTGCTGCGCCATGCCGGGACCAAATGCCACAGGCTTTTCGATGCGCTGTTTGCAACAAATGGGCATCAGAAGTTTTCGTGGCAAGTTATGTTTCTGGTCAACTAGCTGACGAAGTTCCGGTGGGATAAGCATCACTGGAAACCGTATTTGCCGAAGACATAGACCCTACCTTGTAACCAGAAATTCCTCCTTCAGTACATCTTGCAGAAAGATCCCACATGTGCTCTGTCTTCTACTACGTCAGAATTTAAATTTTCTTCTTCCGGCATTCCATATCATCTTTGGTGTTTCGAATGCGGTATGCCGTTTCCAAGTACGATACGGAAATCAGGCTACATGAATACTCGCCGCACGGTTGAAAGAAATTGTGCGTTTCCAATGTCAAAATTGTACGTCCAAATTTAACGGAAATGATAATCTAAAAAAGATTTAAAGAAATATCATTCATATTCCGCGCAACAGAATACAATATAGCTATAAAGAGGTTGACGAAGGTAGCATGAAAGAATTTCACTGTGATTTGCTCATCAGAAAAAAAGTTTGTAAAAGTTACCCGCGTATTTGAGTTGAGTAACTTTTGTAGAGGTCATTTGCTGGTTATGAAGGAATATAAGTGGTCACCTTGATCTCTAACTTCCTGAGGTCACCGCAGAGAAAAAGTTTGTAAATAAAAGTTACTCTTGCCACTGGATTGAACAACTTTTGTTGAGGTGATTATATCGGTCATATACGGCATGAAATAAATTTTGAACTTTGAAAAATTTTGAAATGAGGAATCTAATGTTAAAAACTTAGAAATTTTCACGGCCCCCCTTAGGTCAAATCTAATCAATCTTGACCTCAGGAGGTCACCACAGAGAAAAATGTCATTAGGAATAGTTGGTCACTGAATGATTCTAGACAATATTTGTAGAGGTCATTTCATCGCTCAAGAGGGACACATAACATGGTTGTGTAATTTTTGTTTTGCTGGGAAGATCTAATAGAAGGATTTAATGGGAAAATATTGGGTCCCCTTTGGTGCAATCCAACCATATTTCGGTTGAATCACCCATACCGGGGGCTAGGTATATATCCGAATTAACAGATGCCTGTTATAATCAGAAATTTTTAATTTTTAGATCCCCAACATAATCTTAATTCTAATTCGTAACCAGTTGTGACTTGTCAATTCAAACGAAATAAATCGATTTGTCGCAGGACTTCATGAAGTAAATTAAATTCAAAAATTAAAAAAAGAAAATAAGGTGGACAATTTGGTCATATAAGATAACTTAAACTAAAAAGAAATTCACATCACGTGGGCAAGTTGGATACAAATCTCATAATAAGTTTAGGTTTAGGTCTGGAACCTGGATTATAAATCTCATTAATAAATAAATCTAACGACTCCATTGGTTGTTATAATAACAAACTTTGATTATACTATTTGTAGCAGAAGATCTTACAAATGACTAACCCAGCTCTTTTTATTTGTAGATTAATTGAGGCAAACCTGCGCGAGGTAGTTCTCTCTTGTGGCCATCAAATTTTTTTAGAAATTACTGTCACAAAACAAATAAAGAATAAACCACCTGACGCAAAATTAATAGCAAAACCGAGATGGTACGATAAAGAATGCCGTCTAGCTCGTTATCTCATGAACAGTGCACTAAGAAAGTTCAGAAGCAACACTAACTCAACGGAGAACCAACAGAAAACCGCAAATAACATAAGCAAAAAGAAAGAATACAATGAAATATGCAAGATCAAATCAAGAGTACCAAGAAAAAATTGAACAAAAAATTTTAAACCTCAAAAATCTATCGTAATTCTGAATCTCAATAAAATTGCTAAGCCAAAAAACCTTCATCAAAACACAATTAACCAAGAAGAATGGTTCAAATATTTGAGCCATACCTTCCAAGAAAATCAATCACAATTGATTGCGACGTCGCAAAAAGAGTTGACAAATCAGACAGACGTACATCTCGGCAGCGAAATCAACATCTTGGAAGTCAGACTTGAAATGAAAAGATTAAAAAGTAAAAAAGCCCCGGGACCAGACAGCTTTCCAAATGAAATTTGGAAACTTTTTTCTACAAAGGCTGTCGAAAAACAAACACAAGAATTCAATATAGTCTACTCTAAAGGAATAACACCAAAAACTGGAGCGAGGCACTCATCCTACCTATCTACAAAGATGGGGACAAAAATAAACCAATTATTTATCGACCAATCTCTCTACTCAATACCATCCTAAAACTTTTCACCACGATTATAAATGAAATACTCCTACGATGAATGAAAAGAAACAACAAAGTTTCAGAATATTAAGCCCGATTCCAAAAAGGTAGAAGCACACTGGATCACATGTTTGTACTAACGGCCATGATCCAAGTCTAATTTCACAAAAACTATATGCATGTTTCGTAGACTTAGCTAAAGCATTTGACACTCCAAACCATGCATTCCTCTGATCAACCCTCTACGAGGCCGGCGTCTCAACTAAATTTATAAATAATCGTTTTAAATATACTGCACTCCGAGCCTACCGAGCCTATATCGAGTCAGTCCTAGCATATGGTGGAGACTGCAAGGATGCACAATAAAAAGCTCAGCTCTATATTAAAGATTCAAATACTGCGAGCGTTGATGATAATTCCCAAAGTGTTCGCCAACAGAATACTGCGAATGGAGTCACATTTGAGATGATTGGATAACCTCATGCTGACATTTTTGCCCAGACAAGATATCTCATTCCCGGAGTTGATCTACATGTTACATTTCATCGTTCTCCTGACAATTTTTACATCCACTCTGTAAAGGAAACGCCGCAAATACATCACAAATGCAATGTTGTCGAAGCAAGGCTTATCGTAAATAAGCATACAGTGTTGCCATCTATCCTGACCTGTCACTTGAAATTATGGAATCAATGACATCCTGTCTGTTATCTAATGATAAAAATCGATCTCAAGACATACAGTTTACCAATTGGAACAGTTCAAAATGTGAACGAGAATATCATGAATGGACTCCTCCCTGATCGACTCATTATTTGTCTTGTAGAAAGTGAGAGTATGAATGGTAGCGTTACGACGAATTCATTCGACTTTACTATCCAAGAGCTGAGACAGATTTCTGTCACTGCAAATGGAGAGCAGGTATTCCATCAGTCTTATGAATATAACACGAAAGAACGACAAATAATGAAAACATACTTCAACATGTATAACGGGTTTGGACTATCTGTGTGCAATGAAGGACCAGGAATAAGTATTGAAAAATTTATTTCTGGCAAGACATTCTTTGTTTTCAACATGCAAAGCATCAATGATGCCAACTGTCCACCACGCCATGGGAATATAAAAATCACTTTCCGCGTTGACATATCTACCACTCGTGTACTGAACGTCATCTGTCACGCAGACTATCAATCCATTCTCTACATTGACAGTGGGAAGAACATTTGTTTCAAGGATTACACAAGAACTTAAAACGGATACTTTTGAAGTTTACAAGTTTCTCATCGCTATGACCAGAGGTAAAAGAGCCTACTTCAACGTTGTCCCATGTGATGAATTGAAGAAAATGAATATCAAGACATTTCCAGCATATATTATCGTTAACAATCAACCAAGTGAACATCCGGGAGAACATTGACTGGCTATTCATATTGCAAAGAAAACTGGACCCATCACATTCTTCTGCTCCTATGGACTCGGAATTGACTTTTACGCTGACGATATTAAAACTTTTATAAATAGTTTCAAATGTATAGTAATTAAAAATACTAAACCATTGCAGAGCATTGGCTCAGATGTTTGTGAGCAGTATGCTCTCTATTTCTTATACAATAAGATGAATGGATGCTGTGTATTGTCTACCTATTGTCACTTCTCAACAAATACCAGATTAAATGATAGAAAAGTAAACCGATTTGTTAGTTTAAAAAATCCTTTATTATATAGAAACTGTAAATACAAAAACATACTAATAAATCAATGTTGTACAAACTTCAAAGTACAAAAAATCTAAATCAAAACTGTGTTGACCAAATTATTATTGTTGAAAGTTGAAAGGAGTCAAGGAGCGTCTCAATGTAACACGAGTAGGTGTTTTGTCTGGTTCTTGATGCTCAAAAAGTGATCGCCTCTTTGTAGATAAAATTCCTACGGGCACATCTCGCTTCTTTAAAAAGTTAAGCATCGCCTGATAAGATTCCTGGGTCATCTTGAAACGTATGTTGGATAGTTTCTTGATTCTTTCGACAAACTTTGTTACGGGCATCGTAGCATCATCCAAAGTTACAGTTCCGTCAGTATTCCTTTTAACTCCATTATCCATGTAGAACTGCAATACGCGTTTCTCAGGAATGCCAAAGATGGTCATGTCAAAGTCTAAAGGAGCGTACTTTCTTAGTGTATGGTCATTAAATGATTTCGATTCTTCCTGGGTAGCAACTTTGACAGAAACTAGCCTTTCTTCAATTATTTTCCGCCTTTGAACGAGTCTGCGTAGTATGTCTTGATACAATAAATTTTTGTATTCTATTGGGCGGTCTTCATCTTGTAGTGCTTCATTTTTTTCCTGTGTAAGGTTATTCACATCTAACGTATCAGAATCAATTTTTTGTAGATCTTGTTGTTGATGCTGTTGGAGGTGTAGTTTGTTAACTCCTCCACAGGGATGATTTTGAATTGTCCAACCATTCTAACTGAATAGACTTGCCGCTATTTGTCGCAGAATAGGATTCACTGCACTGGTAATCAACGGAAGAAATCCACCCTGTTGTAACAATAATCTTCTTTTATGCTCAGCTTTGCCTCTGGAGTTAGCCTTTTCAAATGTTAGCGGTAAGGTTTACGACGATTCAGTGTCTTGGTGGGAATACGAACAGCACCAGTATTAGACGTTGTGAGCACACTCACAAAGACTGCGAATGGGTAAATACCCTTAAGTAGGTTTCTCTTGCCCTCGGGTGTGACTTGTGAAACTTTTTAATAAATTTGGAATGCACATGAATATTTGATGTTGCCATTCTGAATGCTGGAATCAAACTGAGTATAAATGATGTTCAAACTTGTTCATATCCCTTAGTCTAAAAATGAAGTCCAACGTGAAAAGACGTTATCCAAATTACAAGCAAAAATGAAGCTTCAGTGGTGCTACGAGGTTTAAAATAGACTCTAGTACAAAAGCTAGTATATCAAAAGTGAAAAATGTGATAAAAGAGATTCCTGCATACACTTTGCATCATCCAATACGGAATAAGTTTCCACGTCGTAGAGTATACGTTAGTGGAATGAATGAACAATATGCTATGGACTTGAAAGATATTCAATCGACGTCTGGCTATAACAACAAGAAACGATATTTGCTTGTTATAATGAATGTTTTCGCGTGGATTGAGGCAATTTCAAATAAAACAGGACTCGTAGTTCGTAACGCGTTGGAACGGATTTTTAAGCGTAGTGGAGGTGTACCCAGAAGAATACAAACTGACGAAGGAACAGAATTCACAGGACGTCATATGACACGATTTCTCAAGAAAAAAGGAATCGAGTTATTCTGGGTAGCTTCAAGCGTCAAATGTTGTACAATTGAACGCTTTATCCGGATATTGTCCGGGAAAATCCAACGATATCTAACTCGCAACAACACAAAAAAGTTTGTAGGCAACTTTGACTACTTTGAGAAGCTTTACAATTCTTCATACCATCGCAGCATAAAGATGGCACCATGTGCCGTGACACTAGAAAACCAAGCACAAGTTTACGAAAACCTGTTTCCTGAAAAAATTATTGAATACAAACCATCAAAATTCAAAATTAGAGATCACGAGCTTGTCGCTCGCAAAAAAAAGTTTGAAAAAGGATATACTTCAAACTTCTTTGAAGAAGTATACACAATATGCAAAGTGAAGGAAACCGTCCCCAGGATTTATGTACTAGTGGACATGCAGGATACACCCATTCTTGGAACTTTTTATGAAGAAGAACTCCTCAAAGTGAATCATTCGTAATCTGAAAGTTAAGGACTCAACATGTGTTTCATCAAAGCTGTACAGACATGTTGGGAAATAATGATCGGAAAGAAGCAATCCAACATTTCAAACTGTGACTCCAACAAACTAGACTGTTCATTCTGCATTACTACATCTAATGCCGAAGACACCAGGATAAACATTCGTCAATCTGAACCACCACCACTTAAAGTATACATGGAAACTCAAGTTTAAGTTTGTAAATGTTATAAATTTTGTAGAAATAATCAGAACTAAACAAAATTTTATGTTGTGTAAGTGTTTATTTAATCTTTTATGAATACAATACAATCTTTTGAGAAAATATTGTCACGAATTCGAAAGTCATCATTTTGCCCTTGAGTCAAATCAATGAACATGTAACCATATGGTTTAGACATGCAAATCTTGTAAGCCTCGTCCAATACTTCATTCTTCTTGTTACCGTTCATTTGTCTTTTGAGACAGGAAACAAAGGCAGAGTTTTTAGGGTTCTTCATAAACACCAAGTAGTGACAATTTGATGTGATTTCCCGCATGTTCTTGTGAAAAAAGTTTTGAACAAGGATGATGAGTGAGACATTCCGATGGTGTGAAGTTCTTGTAAACGCAGCTCCGACATCTGTACGTTTCCCCGCCTCATGCATCAAGACATCGAGAACGAAGATTGATGGTTTGTCCGATCCGTCATGCCACTTTTCGGGAAGTCCTTTTTGAAACTTGATGGTAAGAATTTTTGCCATTAGTTCCATGAACAACTTTGGTTCTCATTTAGTATAGCAGTAAATGACACGTTCAATTGGTCCACCGTTAGATGTTTGAATGATTTTGTTCCTTCTTTCCAAAAGTTGTTTAGTCAGTACTTTTCCCGCTCTGTGTCATTCCACTGATAGACATAGTAAACGGTGCCTTCAAATACGGATCAATATCTTCTCCTGCTCTTGGATGGGTAAGAAAATTGGAGGTAGGGTGATAGTCTAGTGATTTCCCATATGTTCCTTTTTTGTGCCGACTTAGGGCGTTTGAACGTGAGAAGGCATTCAGACACTCTGAACAAGTACGCATCTTTACTCTTGAAATATGATTGAATATGAATTGTCAATGTATACATTATTTATATTGTGGTGGAGGTATTGTTGACGATACACATCTAGGAATATTTATTGATATAAGACAAATGAACAGAGCGGATGAATTTCATTGAGTTTCCTAGTGCTTCATTGTAAATAAATGTATTAAGTTTGGTTTTTGTATCTACAGTGGCATTTAGATCTGAGTTAAATAAAAATATTCCACACCATGTTAATTTTATCCATCACTTTGAAGTTCATAACTGTGTGGCGAAAGGCTTCGTTCCATTGTTAAAAGAAAGAGGTAATTCTTGGAAGAAGTGGTATTATTAATTTAGATCATTTCTCTTTCGCATCGGTTCAGTAGTAAGTCTATGGTTTATTTAGACAAGTTCAAACCTTAGAATACTATGTTGCTATGTTGCAGAATACAGTTGTCGGGCAGGCGGGCGGGACCCCCAAGGGCGGGCGGGCGGTACCCCCAGGCGGGCGGGCGGTCAGGCGGACATCCCACACCCAAGTCAACAGACATTGAAAATCTTGTGATCGAAGGATAATACAGGTAGAAACATGTATAGTTTGAATATCTGTAAGTTTATGAGTAAAAGACTGGTTGCTAGTTCAATGAGATATTGCAACAACGCAGAGCTGTCGGTAATCGGTGGAAAAGATTGTGTTCATAGTGAAATGTGGCAACATTGCTTATCTGGGTCGATAGTTGGAGAGTTATTTAGGTCTTTAGGTACGTGGACTGTGGACAATTAAAATACTTGCGTTCATAGGTTACGACAGGTTTAAACATGTTTGGATAAGTTTGTGGGATGTGGCAACATCGCAAACTTTGGTCAATGGTAGGTGAGAGATTTTGGTTCTTAGGTCCGTGGATTCTGGAGAATGAGAATATTTGTGTTCATAGGTTTTGACAGGTTTAAACGTGGTGGTGATGATGGTGGTGTTGATGTTGGTGGTAGTGGTGGTGGTGTTGACGATATTGTTTGTGTTCGTGTTGGTGGTGGTGGTGGTGTTGATGGTGGGGTGGTGGTGTTGATGGTGGTGGTGGTGCTGTTGATGGTGGTGGTGTTGGTGGATGGTGGTGGTCTTGTTGATGGTGTTGGTGTTGGTGGTGGTGGTGGTGTTGATGGTGGTTGTGGTGAATGAGATGTGTTCATAGGTTATGACAGATTTAAACATGTTTGGACAAGTTTTTGGGATGTGGCAACATCGCAGACTTAGGTCAATGGTTGGTGAGTTACTTAGGTTTACATGTCCGTGGTGGAGAATGTGACTTCTTAGGTTCATAGGTTACGACAGGTTTAAACATGTTTGTATAAGTTTGCTGGATGTGGCAACATCGCAGATTTAGGTCGGTCGTTGGTGAGTTACGTAGGTTCTTAGGTCCGTGGTGGAGAATGTAAATTTTCATGTTCATAGGTTATGACAGGTTTAAACAGGTTTGAACATGTTTGAACTTGAAAGGGTGTGAGACATGACAACATCGCAAACTTAGGTCGGTGGCTATTGAATTACTTAGGTTCATTGACTTAGAGCTGTGGTCGGTGGAAATACTTAGGTTTGTACCCCCTGGGTTAGGGCTCTTTTTGTCCATATTTAGATTTGACGGCCATTTTGTGGCAAACATCATACCGTGCTATATACTAACGGTAGTAGTGCAACCCCGCTTCGATGATTGCATTCGCAACGCTAGCTTTAGAACTTTGATTAGCAAAGCCGCTACAATGAGCATTTCATTCGACTGCTTTTCGCAAGCATTTTTACCACGACTAGTAGCTACCGTCGGTGATGTAATGTAAACAAACGGAAAATATGAATTTAACAGTCTGAGCCGCGTGTACCTGAAACGCTCGGATAGGAACTTGTCTGATATTATGCCATTGATTTGAATGTTAGGTGTTAACATTAGACTCCTTTATCTTACACTGGGATCACTGTCAAGCAGGAACATTGTAAAGCTATTATTCTGGTCATAAGATACACTGAATGAGAGCACCGGATCGATCTCGATCGAAATTTCGATGTATCGGTATCAAAAGATTTTTTAATTTTTGCCTCGAATTATGGAACCGTATCGAGTACTTTTTATATGTTGGATCGTAACGTGTATCGGTAACAAAAGGTTTTTATAATTTGTTGGTTCAGGTTGAAGATGAGTATCGAGTGATTTTTTACGAGTTGGCCATGATCGTGGATCGGCATCGGAAGTATTTTACTCTTGGCTCTCATCGAGGATTGGTTTCGATTTCACTAAGGTATAGAATTTAACGTTTAATTTGAAAGTGGGTCTGCCTGGTATCCTTAAATTTTAGTGTATATATAGCAAATCCTATTCTTAGTATTGTTTTTAAGGTACTGAACGGTTAAATGGACCAGTATTTATGAATTTTATTTGATCTTTCAGATAACTTCTACGAATTCACGTATCTAATTTAGTAATATCTGGAGAGCAAACTAGAGATGTAATCGAAACACGGTGAATTTAGACATTGTTCACCATCAATGCATGTAGATTAAATTCGATTTTGAATAGGACAGACATGCTTTAAGGTATATACCAAAGGCCGAGACTGTCGAGTAGCAAATTGGAATTTTTGACTTGACAGTGGGTGCAGTGACATTTTCTAAGTTTTTGAACATTGTATCTCCTACGTAGAATTTTTTCCAAGTTTTTTGACGATTTCGGTTACCTTATAACAGAAAATTTGACCTCTACAAAAGTTTTTGCAAACATCGTCACAAGCAACTTTTATGGATAACATTTTCTTTGAGGTGATCTTTTGAAGTCAGGTCAAGGTGACCTCTGAGATAATATGATAAGATAAAATTTTACCTTTACAAAAGTTTTTGCAACCATCGTCACAAGCAACTTTTGTAAGGGACTGTGACTTGTTCTCTTCGGTGACCTCATGACGTCAGAGGTCAAGGTGAACTCTGGGGTATCATTATAATAGAAAGATTGACATCTACAAAAAGTAGCGACCGGAGTCGCTTTACAATTAAATTATATATTTAATGAATATTTACTGACGAGGGAGAGTACTCCCTGGCAAGTCTGTCTTTAACATTTAACAGAGAGGATCTACTAATTGGTGGATTTATTTAACATAGAATCCATCGTTCCTTTTGACCTTTTTAGGTCCATAAACAAGGAACGATGGAACATATATGCTGATCATTGATAGAACCAACACCGAGAAATCGTTCGGGTACTGTAGTTTTTGGAAAAATTTATTCTTAGATTGTGACCGCGGCGGTAACAGAAAGGCGTTGAGGCGCCTATCCGTCCCGCCAGGTTGTGTTTGCCTTGTTCAAGGCCAAACCCAACCAACCAGACGAATAAAAAAGAAACCAAGCTGGAGGGTGTTTTTTTAGAGACTGAAAACTGGAAAAGAGAGACTTGTCTCCCAGCGACAGTCTCTCGCAAACGTCCATAGGGAAAGGTGCTCTTCATCAACATGGGATTTTTACAATTTTTTATTCTTTTTAAATTTTAAATTAATTTAAAATTAAAGTTTAATTTAAAATTAAATAGTGAAGTGGTTCCGGAGTAGAGCCATCAAAAAGAAGCCATCGACGAGAGATCTGGTCGAGGCATTGTTCCTGTCAGCATTGTTCTTGTAATCATTATTGCTGATTTGTTTGTGTTGCTTATCTGTTCTTATCATCACTATTAAGCACTGTTCCTGATCTAACCTGTTCCTGATCTGTTCCTATCATCATTATTAAGCACTGTTCCTGATCTGTTCCTGTTCTTGACCTGTTTCTATCATCACTACCAAGCACTTTTCTTGATTTATTCCTGTTGCTGACCTGTTTTTGACCTATTCCTGATCTGTTTTTGACCTGAATCCTTTCCTAGTAAGAAAATTGTTACAGGGGTATCCGTTACTGAATCTACCTCAAATCTTATTCTGCTCCTGTGTATAAATAACATCCCTATACAAGCTACTTTGTGTTTACTTTGGATACGAGCAAAACATTGGTCCTTCGAACCGGATTTTCAACATCTACCTGGCGCACTCACAATCGTAGAATTCCATTTGGATACCATGTACTCTATTTTCTATTCTCACTAGTTAGCGAATCACAATGGTTCTTTCCGAGTTTGAGAAGCTGAAGAAAGATAGGAAGAATAAGGTGAAGAGGCTGCTGAAGTTTGAGAAGCTTATCCAGGAGAACGCGAACAATCCATTCGATGTTATTGACATCAACCATTACCTTAATGAAATTCATGACGTGTCTCAGGGAATCAACAATCTCCACGACAGAATTTTGACAATCTGCACTCCAGAAGAATTAGATGCTCAAGATGAAGAGATGCACGAAATCTTTGATCTCACTAACCGAGTCGTCGTAGGATTTTAGAAGATTCGTGCCATTCTTTCCTAACCTGACACAACGGACGCTAAAATTCCTCAAGTGTCAAACTTCAAGAATGCTCCAGGGTCTGACATCCGACTTCGGAGGATTTCTCTCTCAACATTCTCAGGTGACGTGAACGATTGGGTCTCCTTCCGCGATATGTTCATCACCACAATCCACAACAACGCTTCCTCATCCGATAAACGGAAGTTGACATACCTTCAGTCAAGTCTGACAGGATCTGCAGCGAAGCTTACCAAGTCATTCAGCATTTCCAATGCCAACTACGAGATTGCGTGGCATATTATCCGGAACCGATTCCAGAATGATCGAGAACTATTCCTTAGTATCATGCGCAAGTTCGTCGGTCATCCGCCCATCCATTCAGGCAATCCAAGTACTATCCGGTCTTTGATTGATTCAACAATGGAATGTGAAAGAGCCTTAGATGCAATCACCATTCAAGATAGATGGGATGCAGCTTTGGTATTCATGGTATTACAAAAGTTGGATCCAGTATCTCGTGAATTATGGAAAATGAGTCTTAAGGACACTTCCGTCCCATCATGCAGAGAATTACTGGATTTCTTGGAACAACATGCTCGATCTCTCATGGTAAACGGCACCAAACCGAAGTCAGAGACAAGACATGAACCAAGAAAACCACAACCCTTTTTTCAATTTCATCATGGAAACTTTGACTCTTTCCATACAACTGGGAAGTCATCACAAGATTCTAGCCATCTAACTCAGTAAAAATTATGCACAGAAAAGCACCCACATTAAAAATGCCTAACGTTGTTAGCAAAATCACCTCAAGAAAGATCCGCAACTGTTCAGAAGGCTGAACTATGCATCAACTGTCTTCGACATGGACATTTCACTTCCAATTGCTCGAGTGAGAGAAGATGCAACAAATGCAAGGAGAAGCACCACAACATCCTACTTTTAGAACCTGCCAAACAACAGGTTCATCATATTTTTGCAAACTTTTCTTCTATTCTTGCTATCGTGCTTGTATCTGTTCAAAATAAGATGGGACATTGGATCAACCTCCGATCTTTTATGGACAGCGGTTCTCATGGGCAGTTCTTAACAGAAAAAAAATTAAAGCAACTTAGTCTCTCAAGAACCCCATTTAATGCAACAATAACTGGATTTGGATCCACATCAACTGGAAGAACGAAGGGATTTGCAAGCCAAGTAATAACACAATACTTTCTCTCGGACTACATATTCAATTGCAAAGTTTTCATAGTGCAGAAAATCACAGAAAAGCTTTCACAGCACGCACTCGATTGTTTTGGTTGGTCTCATATTCGAGGACTTCAGCTGGCTGATTCGCTGTACCTGGTGAAATTGATATGTTATTGGGTGTCGATGTGTTCTTCTCTCTCGTAGGTTCCAGAAAAATCAAGGGACCACCAGGCAGTCCATACGCTGTGGAAACAAAGTTGGCTGGATCATCGGCGGCAGTACTAATTGTCCAGCAGCAAGACTCAGAGTAAATTCAGTGGAAATCACAATTGATGAAGGCTTGAAAAAATTCTGGGAAATGGAATCTCTACCTAAAGTTCCAATTTTGACACCAGACGAGCAAGCTTGTGACCGCCACTTTCAGAACACACATTCACGTGATTCCACTGGCCGCTACATTGTTAATATACCAATGAAGAACCCGAATATCCCTATCGGATCAAGCCAAAAAAATGAAGTTTGTAGATTTTTTAGTAGTAAAGAAGCGATTTCGAACAAACCTGAAAATTGAAAAGGCTTACCAAGAGTTCATGATTCAATACGAATTACTGGGACATATGAAAAAAATCAGTTCAGCTGAGAAAGATCATGCACCATTTTGTCTTTCTCCCACATCACTTTGTATTGAAAAACAGTGACATCGAAATGAAAAAATTTAGAGTTGTATTTGATGCATCCTCAAAAACTTCCTCCAGAATCACATGAATCGAATCCTGAATTATCGATGGATGATGACTCTGTTGTGATAACCCTCGGATTACATTGGAATACTTTGAAGGATGAATTCTTCTTCAAGGTTCAACCTTATCAAAAGGATGTTCAAGTCACCAAGAAAAAAATGCTTTCTGAAGTTCCCCTTTATTTGATCCAATGGATTGGCTCGCTCCAGTCATCATATCTACGAAGATTTTAATGTAACAACTTTGGAAGGAAGAAACTGAATGGGATGAAATTCCTCCAAAATTCATCTTAGACAAGTGGCAATCTATCAAGGAGTCATTGCCTACTCTCGAAGTAATAAGACTGAAAAGAAGTTTACAACCAGCTTGGACAGTTATTATTGAATTGTATGGATTCTGTGATGCATCAGAAAAGGCATAATCAGCAGTTGTCTACAGTGAAGCAAAATCTTAAAATGGAAACGTCCATACATCACTCATAACTTCTAAAACAAGGGTCGCTTCAGTAAAAAATGTTTTTCTCCCTCGATTGGAACTTTCTGATGCGTTACTCCTGGCAGAACTCTTGAAAACCGTTCAAGATTCCCTACAACTAAAATTTTTACGGTCCAAGCATGGACTGACTCTAAGATCGTTTTAGATTGGTTAAGCTCAACACTTTTGAACTGGAAAACCTTTGCTGGAAATCAAGTAGCTAAGATTCAAGAAATACCACCTAAAGAATCTTAGAACTACGTAAGAAGCTCAGAGAATCCAGCAGACTGTGCATCCCAAGGAATTTCTCCACAGGAATTGATTCACCATCCATTATGGTAGAATAGACCTTTGTGGCTCACTGATGACGAACCTCGACCTTTCTATCCCATTGAAGACACTTCACCTTCTCATTTTCTCGAAGAAAGGCAGTCACTATTTGTGGGGACAGTTAAAATTTCTACTGATGTTATTCAAGACTTTCTTCATTCATTCGATTGAAAAGAATAATCAGCTGCTTATTCCGATTTGTGACGAATTGTCGAGCAAAAATGAAAGCAACACCACTAATCACTGGCACTATTTCATCAATTGAACTAGACTTCGCATTGAAAACTTGTATACTCGTGGCTCAGCGTGACATTTTTGGCCCGGAAGTTTCAAGTTTAAAGAAAAATAAGCTATTGCCGTCAACAAGCAAATTAATCCCTTTATCCTCATTTTTAGATAATTGCGGAATTTTACGAGTAGAAGGCCGACTGTTACACGCAGCTGTTTCTGTCAACAAAAAACATCCTTTACTGATTTCTAGACAACATCATTTGACCAATCTCTTAATTCAAGATGCTCATGTCAGATCATTCCATGGAGGACCTCAGTTGGTACATGGAATTTTATCAGAAAATTATTGGATCATACGGGCTCGAGACTCCATTCGATTTCGAATAAAAAAATATGTCATCTATGCCAAGCGACGAGCATCAACGATGACTCAATTGATGTGAAATTTACCAACTGCTCGTGCGAATGCATCTCGACCATTCACTTCAACGTGTGTTGACTACGCTGGACCATTCACCTTAAAAGCAATTCCACTCCGCAGCAAGTTCACATATAAAGCATATCTTGCTTTATTTATTTGTGTCTCAACTCGAGCAATACACTTAGAAATTGTATCAAGTCTCTCTTCTGAAGCATTTCTAGCAGCCTTCAACAGGTTCGTATCTCGTAGAGGACGACCTGCCGAAATGTTTAGTGACAATGGTACTAATTTCGTCGGTGCAGAATCTCAATTGAGAGAATTTGTGGAATTCACTAAATCGAAGAATCACAAACAAATCGTTGGTGATCATTTATCAAACAAAGGAATAAAATGAAAATTCAATCCATCATCAGTACCTCATTTTGGCGGACTTTGGAAAGTAGGAGTGAAGAGTATTAAGCATCACCTCTACCGAGTAGTGGGTCAAACCAAGTTAACTTACAAAAAAATTTTAACAATCGTTACCCAGATGGAAGCCTGTCTCAATTCCAGACCATTGACTCCAATCTCAACAAACCCTGAACCCTTACAAGCATTAACTCCAGTTCATTTTCTCATCGACGGATCGCTCTTATCAATCGAAGAACCAGCCGACTCTGAAGCTGTAACAAACAGATTGGGACGATGGCAATATGTTCAACAATCAGTACATTATTTCTGGAAGCGATGGTTTCAAGAGTTTCTCACCAGACTCCAACAAAAACCGAAATGGATTAATTCTAAGAAAAATATCAAAATTAATGATTTGGTTCTAGTGAAAACTGACGCAGTTCCTACTACTAAATGGCCTCTTGCTCGTGCTGTCGAAATTCATCCTGATGAAAACGGACATGTTCGAGTGGTTACTTTGCGTGTGTCCAGTGGATTGATAAAAAGACCTATCCACAAGTTATGTTTGTTACCGATTGACCAACCAACTCCGATTACTCCCATCCCATAAAACTACCATAGTCTCCTTTTCTAACTGTTTCTGGTTTTCATTTAGCGATTTTGTTTTCATTTAACTTGCAAGTGCGAGACCTATTGTTAACCCACTAAACAGTTCTTTTGGCTTGCAAGTACGGGACCCAGTACTAAACTACTAAACAGTTCCCATTATAAAATGAAACAAATCCTAGTGTTCTCTTTGCGATATGTTTAGACTCGGGTTGACGCTTGTTTTAATTTCAAAATGAGTATTTCAAAGCGGAAAGTATGTTCAGTACGCGTTGCCAACAAAACAATACCTATTAAAATTTATTTATTCTTTTATAAATATTATTTATGCATTTCTTTAGCGGCTATTTTCCATTAAATTAAATCAATGTTCAATTAGAATTCGAGGAAGGTCGCATTTTCACTCTCTTAATTTCTATATAAATTCATTATACATTCAATTGTAATTATTTTCATTAACAGTTTTAATTGTTTTTTCAAGTTATCATCAACTTAGTGCACCTATTGACTGGATAATACTTGAATCAATTCCTGTTAACTCTTGTTCCCGTCACTCTTGTTCCTGTCAGCATTGTTCCTGTAATCATTATTTCTGACTTGTTCCTGTTCCTGATTAGTTCTTATTATCACTATTAAACACTGTTCCTGATCTAACCTGTTTCTGACCTGTTTCTATCATCATTATTAAGCACTATTCCTGATTTGTTCCTGTTCCTGACCTGTTTCTATCATCACTACCAAGCACTGTTCTTGATTTATTCCTGTTCCTGACTTGTTCCTGACCTGAATCCTTTCCTAGTAAGAAAATTGTTTTAGTGGTATCCGTTACTGAATCTACCTCAAATCTTATTCTGTTCCTGTGTATAAATAACATCCTTATACAAGTTACTTTGTGTTCACTTTGGATAGGAGCAAAACACCTGTGATACTTAATTTACCTGTGACGTTTTATCTTTGATATTTAAATTTACCTGTGATGTTTTTTCTGTGATATTTAAATTTACTTGTGATGTTTTATCTGTGATATTTAAATTTACTTGTGATGTTTTATCTATGATATTTTGTTTGTGATATTTTGTTTGTGATATTTTGTTTGTGATATTTTAATGTGCCTACAGTCAATTCAGAAACGAATGCAGTAGTTTTTTTTTTGAGTTGTCTAATGGTGTGCACAGAACCACTCTCCCCTAAAGACGCATATATGGTCATGTCAGTATTAATTTCAAAGAAATGTGGAGTGAAAAAAAAAATTTATTTTAATTCTTTGTTTAACTTTTGAAACTTTGAAAGACTTTTTCACTACATTCGAAAGTTTGATATTTACTAGTGTTGCCCCGAAGCGGAAAAAGTCGTGATTCGGCTTCGGCCGAATAATGGCTGCCCTTGATTTGGCTTGCCAAATCGTAGCCGAAGATTCGGCCGAAGCATTTGCCGAAGCATTTGCAGAATCACTTGCGCAATTTACAATTTTTTTGAGTTTTTCTTTACATTTAGAAGTTGTCGATTTTACTACGTCTACGTCATTCACTATTTTTTAAATCTTAATACAGTGGTTTTAGATTAATGTCACCTCCGAGGGAGCCAAAAAATTGGTTGAGAATAGCCGATAATGTCAACTGACTGATAATTCAATGATTAAGTATTTATATGTGACGTCAACTGTATGATTATTATTTTTATAAATTATTAGTAGATAATTTATGCAATGGTTGACTTACCTTTGTCTTTATTCTCTTTGTTTTATTTTGTTACTAATTATGGAAATTAGTAAGCTTAATCTTAGTTTATTTTTATAAATTTCCTTTGTTTTATTATTACAGAAGTATAATAATAGTTATTTTGCACGAGGCACGCTAAGGCTACAAGGGTATAAAAGCCCAGAGCCTGGAGTTAAGAAATTCATACGAAGCCATGACTCTACTCTAGCAGTAAGTCTGACCCATGAGTGGGAGCTTAGAATGGAGCTTGGAATAGAGCTTAAAAAAATATATGTTTCATTGTTAGTTTTTTTTGTTTGAATAAAAATTATTTGTTTTTCATTGTTATTTCAATTGTTGAAATTATTTAATAGTATTTGGTTTATTTTCATTAAAGTTTGAAGGTAATTGATTAGAGAGTTATTGGATTCTGGGAATTTCGTCCAACTAAATTTAAGTAAGTTGGTCGATTTAAACCAGAATCATAACAATATTAAAGGTGTAACGAATATTTGGCATGCCGAATAATTCGGCCAAAGTTGAGCAGAATCCGAATATTTGGTATTCGGCCAATGACCAAATACCACTAATCGTTACATCTCTAATTAATATATAAATATAACAATGCGTGTGACCTTCAACGGAATCTGAACTCCCACCAAATCCACATTGAATTGGTGAGTGTTGCGGAGTAGGTGTTCAAAATGGTGACCCCCAACCAAATTACACATTTCAATCCTCCTGACAAAATTGTGCCTTACTGACTCCAATGTGGCAGGTGTGATGTTGGCACACGCAGTCGTCAGCAATGTTTTCATTTCGCAAAGGGTAATTGGTTTATGTAGAAGGGTACGTATATAATTTTTTAAATATCCCCAGAGATAGAAGTCGCAAGAGCTAAGGTCTGGACTCCTTGCAGGCCAAGGAATAGGACCGCCTCTTCCAATCCATTTGTTGGAGAAAGTCTGATCAAGAAAAGCTCGGACATCGCGTTGAAAATGTATTGAGGCTCCGTCCTGCTGTAGATAGACTTCCTCCAACGCTAGTCCTTCTTCTTCACAATAGCCACTCAACCACGGAATGAAGTTATTCTGCAGAAGGCCTAAATATATTGCGGCATTAACAGTACTATGCTTTGGGAAGAAGTGAAGATAAACGCGATCTCGGAAAATCGCAGCCCACAAATGTAATTTTTCCTTCGCTGTCGTTTTGCAGGGGTTAACTTTGTGTGGTCTTCCGTTGGACCAAACTTTCACTTTCCCTGCAAGATTCTTTGGAAACCATTATCAGAATTAGTGTAAAAGCGGTATATCAATTTTTCCTACTTAAACTATGCGCCGTTTAGGTTTGGAAGGAAATTTTACCTTGTATACTGTGGCGCAGCCAGAAATCCGGCACTTCCCCAGTACTCGGGAATCCTGAAATTAGGAATTGTTTGGAATAGAGTTTAGGGGTAATAAGATTTCCTCTGAGTCCATTCATTTCTCCGTAAGGATGTGTGAACGGGCTTAGGAGAATTCGTTAGAGATAGGAAATGGGCACTCCTTTTGTGGTAAGAAGCGATACCATAAATAGGAGTAAAGTCTTCACCTCAGAGGGACCCATTGAGGTTTTGTCTCTCGACGGAGTAGAGTATTAGGCGCTAAGTTTCAGCTTATCAAAAAGGTAGGGACAATAGCTTTTCTAAAGTTCTATTATTGTAATTCTGTTCTATTAGTTTTGCCATTATTATCATCTGTGAATAAATAAGATAATCCTTCAATTGATTGNCTGTGAATAAATAAGATAATCCTTCAATTGATTGTGTGTGTTGTGACCTAGTTGTTATTGGATCGGACCTCGGGAAGGAGAGAGAGTGAAGAACAAAATCCCTCCCCGGAAAAGCGTTGTAAGTGACATTTTATTCTAGAGAGA
>NIPM01000109.1:319814-456370 GCA_002738285.1 Holacanthella duospinosa
CCGGTAACACCAGTTCCTAAAGAAACCTCTAGGAATAGGGAACTGAAGACAATAGCAGAGCCGGGTTACTCAGCCCAGACCTAACTCAACCCAAACTCATCCACTTCATTCTAGGCTTGAATAAGACCAGTAGAGTAGAGAACTCTTTAGGTAAAGATGAAGTGTCTTTAGAGAAGATAACCCAAAACTCTAGGAGTTCAGCCTAAAGAACCAGTCCCGTTCCCGCACTACAGGAAACCAATACTGTAGGTACTCCGTGTATCTAAGTCCCAACTATTATCATTCCCCATCTCTTTCATTCGAATCCAATGTTATCCTTTTCGTTCCCTTACATTAAATTATCCTTATCAATGCAAAGGTACGCCGCGCCACAATACTATGGCTTCGTCAGAGATAACGTCTTTATTCAGAAAGTCGGCATCACCGTGAAACATGTCCAACATCATGAGGGAGAATTTGGCTCGAGCAAAATAATCTTCCTCTTTCAATATTTGAGTTGACATTACACTATACTTTTTGTATTTGCTTTCCTAAATCATGTGAAAGATTGAAGTTTTACAACCTGGACGATTTGCAGCGAAGAAATTGAGGCTTTGTTGGGGATTCGCCTCGACCAGCTCCATCAACGCTTTTCGATTAGTTTCAGTGAATATTGTTTTTGGCCTCCCATGAGCAATATCCTTTATTGTATTCAAATTAGCGAACTTAACTAGAATACGCTGAACGGTCGCTCTGAGCACAGTACGCTGAAACTTTTCCTCATATTCTTTCCTTACTTTGGACAATCTGTGACACCCAGTACTTTCGTTCGCATAAAATCTTTGCACAATAAAATTCCGTTTTTCTGGTGTTAATCTAGGAGCCATTCTCTCTGGCCGTCATAAATAAATTCAGGAATAATGCACAATAAAACATAAATAAACAATTCAACAAACATAAAATTAGCTTTATCTTAGGATTTCAAAGTAGAATCAATATTTAAAACACTTCCATAATCAATGTATAAGTCCGAAAAATTTAACTTTTAATAACTTCATAACGCCCTAAAACATTGATGTTGCAAGTCTTGATAATTGGAAAAAATTATTGTTACACGCAGTTTCAACTGCGTGTAACAATTATTTTTTAGACTATGACTAAGGTTATAATTTTTGTTGCCAATAGCTATTTCAATTGTCTCAATTTTGGAATCATAATTTCTAATTCTAATTCTTGCATTTCTAAACTAAAATTAATAAATAGTAAATTTTATTTTCTAAAGAAAAATTTTAGCGAAGATTTTTAATTATACCTGATCTCGACTAAATGAGCAGAAGGACAGACACGTATGACTTCCGGAAGTGGGGGTCCGCGGTCACTCCTCACTTTCACTAGTGAAATAAAAGTATTTTGGTCGTCCACTTCCAAGTAGAAAAAAAGTAAATTTTGTTACAAAAATAAGAATAATAGAGATTTGGGCGGGAAGACCAGCTATGGTAAGCATAGCAAGTTATTAGAGAGTTCTGTGCACACCATTAGACAACTCAAAAATAAAAAATAAACTACTGCATTTGTTTCTGAATTGACTGTATTAATTTACCTGAGTTGTTTTCTGTGATATTTAAATGTACCTGTGATGTTTTCTCTGTGATATTTCGTATGTGATATTTTAATGTAGCTGTGGTATGTTTGTTGATACACTTCACTCTCATAGTATCATTGGTGATATACACTGGAATTTGCTTATGATCAACTTTGACATAATGGAATTCCTGGATCAGATAATGTACGTCTCGTTCAATAGACCTGTCAGATAACAAGTACAATCCTAGCGCGTGATTAACAATTGTTAAAATTAACATTTTTTTACGTTCGTTTAGGGTTTGTTATAGCTAATGTCCATTCTACTTGTTTATGCTTTATACGAGTAATATTGCTCCCATCATTTATTAATTCACTTACTGTAATTTTTTGTTAGAATGATATGCCAGAGTTCACCTTGACCTTTGACGTCATGAGTACACCGCAGAGAAAAATATCCCCCCAAAAGTTGCTTGTGACAATCCTTGCAAAAACATTTGTAGAGGTCAAATTTTATCTTATCATAATATTTTAGAGGTCACCTTGACCTCTGACTTCAAGAGATCAAAGCAAAGAAAAATGTTGCACACAAATGTTGCTTGTGACGATGTTTGCAAACACTTTTGTAGAGATCAAATTTTCTGTTATAAGGTAACCGAAATCGTAAAGAAACTTGGAAAAAATTCTAGATAGAAGATACAATGTTTAAAAATTTAGAAACTTTTTTGACTTCTACATTTCATTGTTTATGTGCACAAGCAGTGTTCGAAACTGGAAGTGTAGTTTCCACTTCAGTTTTTTTTCAGTTCCTGAAGAAAGGTTTCCAGTTCACTTCAGTTCAGTAATTTTATGTAGAAACTTTTTTCCAATTCAATTCAGTATTTCTGTTATAAAAAGTGAAATTGTTTATTTAAAATTCAGAAATTAGAAGTTACGAAGTTTTTGTGTGACTTTTTGAGTCTGCTTATTATAGACTGGGCTATTTTTGAGATGGAAAGCTTTTAAGTAATGACGGCTACTCCCTAACTCTTTACAAAAACAAAAGGGAAGGACCAATCATCGAGTGGACCAAATGGGACTTGAACCCAATTAGTCTCGAAGTCCTGGGAAAGGACAAAAATTAAAAAGATAGGAGTGCAAGGGATTTTCTTAGAATCCCTTGTCACATAAACTAAAAATTATGATCTTAAGATGGCAACTCTAGGTTTAACTTATGTTTGAAATAAGAGATACACAAGTAATTAAGATTGTTTAAAAATCTAAGAAGAACCATTTTTCTCACCCTTTCTCAATCTTAAGTGCGAGTTTCCAACTCCACTTCTTCTCCTATTCTTTTTGCTCTTACAGACACCTGCATCTTTTTCTTTTGTAAGACGCAAATGTAAAAAAAACCAAACCAAAAATTATAAAACCATTGATACGAAAAGGGCAACCGTTGTCCAGAGCCAAGGATTTTCGTGGAGGCCATTTGTTTCTGTTGTTGATTTTGATTCTTTTTCTTCCATGTCAGCTAAGATGTCTGAGAAGTTGAGAGAAGGAAGTAAATGCCAGTTGGCTCTCAAGGTGATGAGAGGGTTCACTTTCTCCCAATGATCCAGGTGAACTTGGCTTCCGTGGTATTCGAGTTCGTTTATTTTGAAACTGGCTTCCACCGAAAGGACGAAAACTCCACCAGGGCATGGCTGTGACTTTCCGTCGATTTCTATAGTACTGTTAGGACAGTAGATATGGTTGAGGCCGTGATGAGGCTTTATCTGAATAAAGTCTCTCTCGTTTTGGAAATGTTGAAGGTCACATCTGTCCACTTCAAAGTAGCGAGTTTTGGTTGTCAGCATCGTAGTTGAAAAACAGCCGTGGGTGGGGGCCAAAATCAAATCATGGGTAACTGGTTTCATAATGTTTAATGAATATGCGCAGTCGTTTGATAGGATTACTGTAGTTGGTCCCGTGTATTTTATTTTGCACGTATTGTCAACTGTTTTATTAATTAGGACGAACGGATCAGCTTCAAAGAGATAAAGACTCCGGTTCATTATTGGGACATCGAAATCGATATAAAGGTTCTTGTGGTTTTCTTTGAGGTAGCATTTTCTTGTCGATGCCAATTTAAACAGACATTTTTCTCCGCAGGGGAGAGTAAAGTTCAAATAATCAAACATGGCTGGCTCCACTTTTCTTTCCTTCCATTTTCTATTCGTTTCTTGTATCAGAGCGCAAACTGTGAGGAGTTGAGTGTTGAGATAGTCAATAGCAAAAGTTGACCCAATTTGCTTTTTTTTTAGCTCATCAGAGTCTTCACCATGGCGTTGAAGTCGTTCCCTTAGTTTTAGGAAGTTCAACTTAAGGTTTTTCACGTTGATTTCCAATTAGTTTACTCTTTTCTCCAGTTTTTTAAGTTGTTTTCATGAGTTTCGATGACTTCCCTCAAAATATTCGCTTTACTTATTCCAACTGCTTCTGTTGCGATCCCAGCCACTCCTAGTCCTATCGATACGGCGACTATGGCTACTATTATGAAGATTATTGGAATAAATCTTTTCCGCTGATGAGAACTTTTCTCATGTTGGATTCAAGACACATGTTGCCAATGGGATCCGAAAAATACTGTTTGTACATTTGTTCGCAGGTACTTTTGGCTTCCTCAGTCAAATCTGAATGAAAGTTATCTGATGTGATTATTTCAGAAGGATTTATAAGTTTAACTCGAAGGTAAACTGGATTAAACGCGGTTGTCACAGGTGTTTGACTTTCTTTCTACAGGATTGGTTGAGAGTTTTTGGTGGTGATATTTGCTACTGGAGCTACCATAATGCTGAACATTAGTAAAAGTCCATAAGTGAGAAGAAATTTTGAGGTGCGCTATCTCTTTTCTTTTCTCTTTTTCTCAACTCCCTTTTCTTCTGGAGGGCTGACAGGGCATTTTTTCATTTTAAATCTATGCTTCATTTCTTAAAATTTATTCTTTAATAGTGGCTTAGTCAGTATGTCGGCTACTTGATCACCAGTAGAAACATACGATACGTCAAGCTGTTTTTCTTGGATTAATTGCCTTGTAAAGTGGTATTTAACTCCAATATGTTCTGTTCTATTGTGGAACTCTGAATTCAACGAGCGTCTAATGGCACTTTGATTGTCTACAAAGATTTTAGTTGCTTCCTCTTGGGGATATCCCAATTCCTCCATAAAGGTTCTCATCCATATAGCTTCCTTAGCCCCATGGGCTAAGGCCACGTATTCAGCCTCGGTTGACGAAAGAGCCACTATTGGTTTGCTTCTGGCTACACCAGCTAACCAATGAAGCTCCAAGAAGAATGTGCAACCAGTAGTTGACTTTCTTTCGACCCTGTTTCCAGCAAAATCAGAGTCTGTGTATCCAGTGAGTTGAAGCGGAGTTTGAGGTTTATATTCCAAGCCCAATGTTATAGTGCCTTTAAGGTACCTCAGAATTCTTTTTGTAATTTTCCAGTGTAGTTCTGAGTGACAATTGGAAAATTGGGCCATTTTAGCAACAGCGTAGCTGATGTCTGGTCGGGTTGTTTTTGAAATGTAGACAAGTGAACTAATAAGTTCTTGGTAAGGAAAGTCGCTTTCTTTGCTTTCTCCTGGCATAATCTTTTGATTTGGTTGGATGGGTACAGAGGCAGGTTTTGAATCTATCATGTTAAATTTTACAAGAGTTGTTTTTATGAGAGCAGATTGATGAAGTATTAGGCCTCTTAAACTCAGTTTAAAAAAATTCAATGCCAACAAACATTGTTGGATCAGAAATTTTTATTTCAAAGCTTTTTCGTTTGTACTGGAGTACTAAGGTCACTGAGTCCAAAGTTTGTGAAAGTAATAAACCGTCGTCTACATACAGAAGGAGGTAGACTTTATTTTTTTTCTACACACCCAATAAAGATGGATGAATCCGAAACGTTTGTTTCAAAGTTAAATTTTTTAAGAAAGTTTGTGAAAGTCAAGTTCCAATAACGAGGAGACTGTTTTAGTCCATACAAGCTTTTTCTCACTTCATAAACGAGTTCTTTATTGTAATTTTCAAATCCTTCACGCTGTTTCATGTACACGATTGTATCAAAATCTCCATGTAAAAAGGCGGTCTTTACATCCAATTGTTTGAAATAAAAGTAATTTAGCCACTGCTAGTGCTAGTATTAGTCGGATTGACTCGTAACGACAAACATTTGTGAAAGTTTCGAAGTAATAAATATCGAAAACCCTTTGTTGTATCCAAAAACGACGAGTTGTGCTTTCAATTTTTGCATTGATCCATCTGTGTTCTTTTTGACTTTATAAATCCATTTAGGATTTAAGATCTTTGCATTTCTGGGTCTTTCGACTAATTGCCAAGTGCCGTTGTTCTGTGACTTTCCATTTCTTCTTCCATTGCCTTTCTCCATTTTTCAGCGTCTTTGTTTGTAATGGCTTTTGAGAATGTAGTAGGTTCTACGATGGGATACGAAAACATAGATTTAAACATTGATGGTTTTATAAGTGAAGATCTGTCTCTAAGCTTTTGGTCACTAGGAGGTGAATTAGTTTTAGTTCTCTTTTTTGGAATCTTGATTTTTGAAATTTTTTGGATTGGAGTTATCGCTTCATATTCGCCGTCTTTTCTCTTTATGATGATTGTAATTTTTTCTCTTGGAGTTTTCTCTGAGTTGTTTTTCAAGTCTTCAACTTCTGAGATTTCACCATGGTTTCTCTGTTGAAAGGAACCCAATGTGTGAGGCCCAAAATCGCTGGTGTCAGGACTATCACGAGTTGAACTCTTTTCAGTTTGCTGTGAATCTATGGATGATTCCTCTTCTTTCCCTACTGGTTCCGTAAAGGTATTCGAGAACCAATCCTCTCCATCACTGGACCCTTCATTTTTTGGGTAGTCCTCACTTTCTTCGTCTTCTAAGAGATGTAAAGTTATTTGTGAGGGTTCTTCAATGACTTTCTCCTCAAATGTGACATTTCTATTTAGAGTCACAGATCTGGTTTCAGGGTCATAAAGTCTGTATTTTGTAGTACATAAGAGTCGTAGCCCAAAAGAGTGAGGATTTTGGATTTGGCGTCTCACACTCTCCTCTTTTCTTTTGAAATTTGGGAGAAAGCCTTGCTCCCAAAAATTCGTATGTGCTAGAGCGACGGTCGTTTGCCAAAGTATTGTTCGAACGGTGTCACCGTTTCCGACTGTTTTGATAAAATCCTGTTGTAAATATACACACTTGTGGCGATTGCTTCTGCCCACACATGTTCCGGGTTTCCAATCTTTTGCAGCATGGTTCTGGCTGATTCCTTCAGAGTCCTCATTTCCATTCCAATCCTTCCGTTAGATTCAGAGCAATAAGGCGCTCTTGTTTGATGAATTATTTCCAAACTTTTTAAAAAGGAACTCAATTCTTCATTCACAAACTCGGTACGGTTGTCTGTCCTTATGACTTTCACTTTATTTCTGGTTTAAGTTTCAACGAATGTGATTAAGGATTTTATGCGCGAGGCTGCCTCATCTTTTCTTTTTAAGAAATAGACATTGCAACAACCGCTGCAATCGTCTTTTATTAAAAGAAAGTACAAGGCTCTACCCACTGATGCCACTGGCATCTTCCCGGACAAATTCACATGAATGAATTCTCCAGGAATGGTGGTTTTTTCTTTCTGTACCATCGAAAAAGGTAACCTAGTTCCTTTTCCTAATTGGCATTCATCACACGTGTATTCTTCCTTTAAGTCTTCCAATATTATTCCAGTTGCAGCCCATTTTAATGTATTTTTTATGTACTGTTGATTAACATGCAAAAACCTATCGTGCCATATTTTTTAGTTGTTTACACGAGCGGAGAAAGCATTCTCCTCAGGAGCTCGAAATCTCATAATAAACATTCCATCTTTAAATTCTGCTGTGGGACCTGGCACTTTTCCTTTTAAAAGAATGTAGTTTGTTTATCTGTTCTCCCAATTGTGTAGCCCTTATGAGCCATCACAACTTCTGAGAACAGGATCACTGTTCTTGAAATGAAAAGTACCCCGCTAATATAATAATAGAACAGGAAATCCACTCTTCCTGTATAAAGGCCTCCACTTTCACCGTCCCAATTCCAAGAGTTCCTCCTTTCTGTTGGTCGGTGAGAGACACTACTCTAGAAATTTCAAATTCCAAGTAGTTCTCCAGCCAAAATTTTTTACCATTGATATGTTGAGTGGCTCCTGAGTCACTGATGCAACAATCACTTTTTCCACTTTCACCGTTTGTTTCTGTCAATAGAAACGCTGTATTTCGTTTTCGCTTTTGGCCTGGAAGGTATTTTCTCTTGTTTTTTGAGTCATTTTCTCCACTTTTAAGAAAAAGACGACATTCTCTTTTCCAATGGCCTGGTTTCGTACAGTGGTGGCAGGTGGTTTTCTGCTTTTTCTCTACAATTGAAACTTTTGTTGAGATTTGATTGTGAGATGAAAAAGAGGGTTTTTCCTGACTATAACTTGTGTAGGCTAAGCTTCTTCTTGAGCTTTTACCAACCTTTTCACTCTGTTTTCCTTCTAACTCTTCTTTTCTGAGACGAGAAAGAAGCACAGCCATGGCTTGAGAGATCTCAGGGACACTGCCCCAAGCTTTTTTAAACGCAAAAAATTGTTCATTTAATAGACTTGACACTATTTTTGTTACTACAGTAGCTGTGTCAATTGTTACACCTATCTCATTTAAGCTCCTACTTAATTGTTCTATTTCCAAATAAGCCTCAAGTATGGATTGACCAGGTTTGATTTTGTTATTAAGAAAGAAAGAAAGAGTATGCTGCTTGTTGAGACTACTTGTATCAGAATTCAAGTCTTTCAGACTGTCAAAAATGTCTTTGGAAGTCTTACAAGAGTAAATATGATTTGTTTGAAAAATTTGTTTAATGTGGGAATTATTATTGTCTGGGCTTCGTTATCTTTCTTGTCCCAAGTCTTTCTTCCAGATACCTTCGTTACTGGGGGACGAAGTTCGTCTCCACTGACCATGTCCCATACTTCTATCACTTTTAGCACTACAGTGATCTGTAGTCGCCATCTTTGGAAATTTGAGTCATCCAATTTGACTATATGGAAGGTGTCTATCCTGTTAGTTATGTTGAGTGGATTTAAATTTTGTTTACGTACCTTTAGATGCGAATGTTTACTTTTTGGGACTTCAAAGAATTTCTTACTCTCAGGAGACTTTTCTGTCTTAGATCAACTGTAGTTTACCACTCACTTGTTGAAGGTAATGACTTTCACCTAAACTTTGAGTCGCACTTCAGTTCAGAACTTTCACTTGGACTGAAGTGCAAGGACTTTGATAAATTTTTCTTTTTGAATTTTCTCTCCACCGATCTCAACTTTCACTTTCAAGTTGAATTCAGATCCAGTTATTAAACTTTGAATGAAAACAGGGGTTTGACCACTTTTCTGAATTTTTCCTCCACTGGCCTCAACTTTCACTTTCAAGTTGAATTCAAATCCAGTAATTGAACTTTGAATGAGAACAGGGGCTTTGATCACTTTTCTGAATTTTTCTGGTATTCTTCAAGTTTACTAGAGTAGACTTTAGACTTTAACGAAAGGCTCACTGCTTTCGCTAGACTTCAACCACTAGTGTTTTCAACTTGGATAAAGCGCAACCATGCTCTGTTACCATGTTATAGAATGTAAAATTGTTAATTGAAAATTCAGAAATTAGAAGTTACAAAGTTTTTGTGAGACTTCTTCTTTGAGTCCGCTTATTAGACTGGGCGATTTTTGAGATGGAAAGCCCTTAAGTAATGACGGCCACTCCCTAACTTTTTACAAGAACAAAAGGGAAGGACCAATTATCGAGTGGACCAAATGGGACTTGAACCCAATTGGTCTCGAGGTGATGGGAAAGGACAAAAATTAAAGAGTGCAAGGGATTTTCTAAGAATCCCTTGTCACATAAACTAAAAATTATGATCTTAAGATTTCAACTCTAGGTTTAACTTATGTTTGAAATAAGAGATACACACAAGTAATTAAGATTGTCTAAAAATCTAAGAAGAACCATTTTCTCACAATTTCCCCTAAAACTATTTGTTTCCAGTTCAGTTCAGTTCAGCATTTCTCAATTGCATACTTTTTCCAGTTCAGTTCAGTTTAGTCCAAAAAAACTGAACTGAACTGGAGAAACTGAAATACAGTGCATTCCCAACACTGTTGGGTATTGTGGGTGTTGGGAACTGGAAAGGTAAGTTCCAGTTCAGCTCCTGGAAAAGGTGTCCAGTTCAGTTCAGTTTAGTAATTTTGTGTAGGATTTTTTTTCCAGTTCAGTTCAGTCCAGTATTTTAACTAAAGCTTTTCTTTTCCAGTTCAGTTCAGTTCAGTACTTCTGCATCTTCAAAGACCTTCCAGTTCAGTTCAGTTCAGTCTAAAAACTGGAAAAACTGGAAAGTACTGAAGTGAAGTGAACTGAATTCCCAACACTGTAAGCACAAGTTCACTGAAAACTTCGAGTGGATTACATTTTCCGGAAGTAAGTTTACTTTTATACACAAATGAAACTCGATCCAAGAATCGGGGATAAAACTGCTTTATCGGATCTCGGATCATATCGAAAGGTTTTTTCGTTTTTAGCTCGGATCGAGGATCGGTATTGAATGACTTTTGGATCCTTGGCTCGGATCGTGGATCGTTATCGTAAGAATTTTCGATCCTTGGCTCGGATCGTGGAACGGTATCAAAAGACTTTTCGATTCCTGGCTCGGATCGTGGATCGGTAACGATTTTTTTGCCGTTTGGCTCGGATCGTGGATCGGTATCGAAAATTTTTCCAAGTCTCCCCTTTGCTTTTATGACATATTATATCAGTTATTTACTTCATCTAAATACATTGGACAACTCAAAGGAACTGATTATTTGATTCAATTAAACCATAAGGGGCTAAGTTTTACGGTCTATTGGAACCTAAAGATCAGTGGAACTGACTAAAAGCCAAATTTCCATACATGACTTTGACTTTGGAACCTCATTTCAGCAGTCAACGTCAACGATACAAATTTCCAATGACTAAAGTGAACTCGAGTTGAACTGATTTGGGTCTCGGGTTCGCGATGATGTTGACTTTGAGAGTGACAGTCAATTCCAAATTTCTAATGACTATAGAACTCGAGGTCGAAACGACCTCGAGATACAATTTCTGAACTACCTGAGCTGGTAGGTTTGAAAAGTGATCTTGATAGATTGTAACAATGGTTAATCAACTCAAACTTGATAGATTTGCCAGGTTTCAAAATAAAATCAGGAGAAGGTTTCTGATAAGGTCAGTCCCAATTTCTAGATTCAAAGACTGGTTAAACCTTATGGAAATTTACGGTTCTGTACAGTTCAAACTTTTTTTTTTTAATTTTAAGTCAATTTTTAGACTTAGAAAATTTTCTAAAAAAAAATTTACAAAAAAATTTCAGAATCGCTTCAGAATGTAATAAAACGGATTTCAACGCGAAAAAAAAAATTACAAAAAAAAATTTTTTTACCTTTTTCCCACTTAAGTGCAATGTAAATTTAAGTGACCTTTGGCCTGACTTGACCTGAATAAGTCAGCACAAAGAAAATTGTTATTTGGAAATGTTGTTCAGATTTTCATTTTGAGCAAGTTTTATAGAAGAATTTTTTTGTGTTATAATAGAACCCAAAATCAAACTTTTTGACAAAAAAAATTTCAAATTTTGACAGAAAATTCTAGAAAAAAATTTTTATTCCAAAAAGTTTTTAGAATTTCTTCAGAATGTCCTAAAACGGATTTCTACGCAAAAAAAAAAGGAGAAAAAAACATTTTGTCGAAAAAAAACTAAATTTTTTGCTCCCACTATGGTGATTCAACCAAGNTAGAAAATTCTAGAAAAAAATTTTTATTCCAAAAAGTTTTTAGAATTTCTTCAGAATGTCCTAAAACGGATTTCTACGCAAAAAAAAAGGAGAAAAAAACATTTTGTCGAAAAAAAACTAAATTTTTTGCTCCCACTATGGTGATTCAACCAAGATTCGGAACATGAAAGGAACTGGAAGTTTTATTGCACTTTCAATTTCAATAATAGTTTGATGTGTTGTTTTGAGCACATGGCAAAATATCGGAAGTACAAGAAAACCGCTTGTTTGATGTATCGCAATTTTAATTTTGCAATACAGTAATTATCAATTTAGTTTCAGTATCAATGTTTCCTAAGAATAACTATACAATAACAATAGCTCAATTTATGTTCACTTTAGAGCAACTTCAAAATTAAATTTGAATGTGAAAGTACATTAGTTACATGGTCTTATTTGTGATGTTGGGTCATTTCAACTTAGTGAACCAGAGTTCTTGTAAGAAGAAGGTTCACAATAACGACTTAAAAAAGTGATAGTGCTGTAACTATGGACTTAGCATTAGTTATTTTGAACCCTTGTACTTATTTTGACATTCTCTTATTTGCTTAGTAAGACAATTTTAAGGTCTCTGTACTTTTCCAAGTGACTCATGCACTGAATCATCCTTAGGATGTATACGTTCAAATCTGAATATAGTTTTAATCGCTAAACTGTTTTTGCTTGATTTAGTTCACTTAATAAATCATCACAAATTATTGTTTAAATACCAACGATCGGAAACTATTAATGGTAGCAGGGCATGGTTGGTGTTTCAAACCATAAGTAACCATACGGAAACGAAAAGTATAGACCGAACGTAAGACATACAGTGCAATTAAATTTAAAAAAAATTAATACATTCTTTTTTGAGTTGAATAGTAAAAATCCAATAGCAAATTCGATAATTCAATAAAAAAGTGAATTGTTAAATTCAATAGCAAATTGAATTGTTAGACTCATCAGAAAAGTGAACAGTGAAAATCCAATAGGAAATTGGATAATTTCGTAGAAAAGTGAACAGTTAAATTCACTAGCATATTGAATTGTTAAACTCATCAGAAAAGTGAACAGTGAAAATCCAATAGTAAATTAGATAAATTCAATTGAAAAGTGAACAGTTAAATTCAATAGCAAATTGAAATGTTAAACTCAACAGAAAGATGAACAGTGAAAATCTAATAGCAAATTGAATAAATCAATAGAAAATTGAAGTAACCAGCTAATCAATAGAACGAGCAGAAAGGAAACGATCAAAAATCAACACACAAAGTAAGCTTACAATTGGACAACACTTGGATCAGCAGTAACGACAAAACAAAGGTTAATTCAATCTAATTATTAGCAGTATTATTATTTATGAAATAACAAAGTACACAAAAAGCGAGGTACTACGAAGTCACTACTACAAAGTTAAGTCAGTTCATACACTCCCGGATATCCTATATCTTAGCCGAGGGATTCTTTACTAACGATTCAGAAAGCTTTACCTAAAATGTAATTGAAATCAGTTCCGCTAAGTTCTGAGTGTCTGCCTAGAGTAATAGATCCAAAGGCTAGTGTTATTGGACTTGACAAACTGTGTGACTATTTTCACATAAGTACTTTCGATAGCTAATAGTTATGTCAAATATGTCCACAACAGTAAGGAAAGTAGATACTACTCACGTAGCAAAATTAGCTGACAGGAATTACCAACAGTGAAAACTACAGGTTACACTTATTCTCAAAGCAGCCAAACTTTGGGATATAGTGAGCGGAAAAGTAACCAGATGGGCTATAGACTTTGTCACTTGGGATGACAAAGATATTGAAGCTCAAGCTATATTAGTATCCACTATAGATTCTACCAATACAAATCATATCTATGAATGTGGTACAGCGAAGGAACTGTTTGATAGGCTAAACGACATACATTCTGACAGTTCCACCTTAAACAAACAGCATTCAATTTCGGCTTTTCTAAATTATGAGGTAAAACCCGGGCAAAACTTGGTGTCAGCATACACCGAGATGGAGCAACTTTCACGAAGTTTAAAAGAAATGGAAGTGACATTGGATGAAGATACTGCGGTAACGAAGATTGTGTCTAGCTTACCAAAAAAGCTTCAATCCTTCAAATAGGATTCTGTTGACCCAGCGCAGCAGAAACTTCCAGTACTACTTTTGAGACTGAGAAAAGATCTTGAAACTGGACGCTCCTACACTTCTTTAAAAACACAGAACCTAGCAAAAGCCTTTTTTCAGCCAAGGTCAACTTCAGGTCATCCTAATCAGAGGTTAAACCAGAATGAGAAAAAAAGAAAAATTGAGGAAATGAAAAGAAATACAATTTGCAATGCATGTTGTAAACGCGGGCATTGGCCCGTGAATGCAGGAGCAAGCCGGAAACACAAGTGTCCAATGTTTCTGTGCAGCAGACGACAAGGCCAGAGAGTCAATTTGGAAAGCAGGAAAAACGCCAGTAGAATCCCTGAAGATTGCGAACTATTTTCTGCTTATCAAAAACGACGCATGCGGATTCTGAACTGTATACTTTCTGAAAAAGAGTCAAACAGCAGACTGTTTCAGGGAGTACGTAGCCTTCATTGACACACACACAGAAAGAACGATGAAGACAATTTGTACAGACAACGGCCGCGAATTTGTGAACACTGATCTAACCTCGTACTTACAAGAGAAAAGGATCGTTCACGAAACATCAGCGGCATACTGCCCTCAGTCAAATGGAAGAGTGGAACGGGAAATGCAAACCATCCATGATACAGCAAGAGCAATGATGCGGCAAGCAATAGCTAGAGTAACACTTTGGGCAGAGGCGGTGGCATCATCAGTCTATGTCCATAACANATCAAACAGCAGACTGTTTCAGGGAGTACGTAGCCTTCATTGACACACACACAGAAAGAACAATGAAGACAATTTGTACAGACAACGGCCGCGAATTTGTGAACACTGATCTAACCTCGTACTTACAAGAGAAAAGGATCGTTCACGAAACATCAGCGGCATACTGCCCTCAGTCAAATGGAAGAGTGGAACGGGAAATGCAAACCATCCATGATACAGCAAGAGCAATGATGCGGCAAGCAATAGCTAGAGTAACACTTTGGGCAGAGGCGGTGGCATCATCAGTCTATGTCCATAACAAACTACTAGATAAACAAAGCGAAGACTTGACAGCACATCAGCAGATTTTCCAGAGAAAGCCTCATCTAGGGCACCTAAAAATTTTTGGTTCTGACGCCTATACTCATGTACCAGATCAGCACCGCAAAGTTTGGGAATGAAAAGGAAAAAAGCTAATGATAGTTGGATATGATTCCATCTCTACCAAGTACAGGCTGTATGATGACGAGATGAAAAACATTATCATGGCACGGAAAGTGACTTTCAACGAGTCTGGGATCTCCAACCTTGATGTCAAACTAATCCCATTCGATGAGGAAAAAAGAAAATTTGCTAATAGTCCCGATGAAGATCCACCAAATAGCTCAGATGAAGATGACACAGAATCCAAGGAAGACAAAGTTGAAGAAGAGATAGTAACTTAGAATCACGGGATGACCCTTAGAGATAGAGGACTAATCAAGTTACCTGCCAGGTATCGAGCACAATTTGCTGATATTATTCAGACACCTCAGACGTTCACTGAAGCTATAGACTCGCCTCAGTTCAAGGAGTGGAGTGCAGCCATGGACGATGAGATGCTCAGTCACAAAATCAACAAGTCGTGGAATTTTATCCCTTGCCTAAAGGCTGTCATACTTCTTGATTGTCGTATGATTTATAAAATAAAGCGTACTCAAGATAAATCAGTGAAGTGGTTCAAAGCCCGCCTAGTAATCAAAGGATTTAAGTAAAAATATGGCATTGATTACGATGAGACATACGCCTCAGTGTGTCGCTACGAATCAATCCGACTACTTCTAGCTTTGACTCATCAAAGGCTATCACATGATGCAGTGCGACATCAAAACCGCCTTTCTACATGAAAATTTAGACAAAACAATCTGCATGAGACAACCAGCTGTGCATGAAGAAGGAGAAAACATAGTTTGCCTCCTGCAAAAGAGTTTGTATGTTCTAAAGCAAGCTCCTAGGTGTTGGTTCAGCCTACTGACAGAATTCCTTAACTTGAACAACTTTAAGGAGACATCAAGTGATTCTTGTGTATTTGTGACAGAAAATGTAACAGCAGCAACATTTGTCGTGGTCTACGTGGATGACATTTTGATTATAGCCTTCTCTGAAGCTGAGACTGAAAAAATTCTAAGTCTACTACAATCTAGCTTCGAAGTAACGGCCAGTCAACCGACATGTTTTGTTGGAGTAGAAGTCACGTTTCTAGAAAATAGTGAGCTACACTTTGAACAAGCTACTTACGTTGAAGAGTTGCTACAAAGATACAGGCTCAGCAACTGCAACTCAGTCTTCGTATCCATGCATGCTCTCTTCATCAGCAGAGTGTGAAAATACATTACCATATCGACAACTAATAGGAACACTAATCTTTTTAGCTAAGCTGACTAGTCCAGACATTGCCTATGCAGTTTCAAAGTTGTCGCAGTTTATGAACAGTTACAATGATGAGCACTGGACAGCAGCAAAAAGGGTGTTGAGGTACCTACAGGGAACCAAGAATCTAGGCCTATAGTACCAGAAATCACGGGATTCCTTTTTGAGTGGTTACTCAGACGCAGACTATGCGAGACAAAATTGAGAGAACATCAACAAGCGCACTTGCATTTTTAAGGGGAAGAAGTCTGATAACGTGGTCAAGCCAGAAGCAACCAAATAGTATCATGTTCTTCTACAGAAACTGAATACATCGCGTTAGCAGTAGCCGCAAAGGAAGCAGTCTTGTTGTAGCAGCACTTAAAAGAGCTAGGAACCGGTAGTGATGAAGCAGTAGATCTGATGGTAAATAACCAAAGCATTATAACGCTTGTAAATAATCCAGAATTTTACAAGCGTACAAAACATATTGATGTGGGTTATCATTATACCAGAGAACTACAAGCAACAGGAAAAATCAAAACAAATTTTTCCCTACAGTCGACCAATTAGCAGATATTTTTTACAAAACCTCTGTTGAAGTCCCATCATCAGTCAATGGTACAACATCTGCAGATGACATGTTCTACTGAGGATGACTATAAAAATTCTAAGATACAGTCAAAATCAAAAACAACACGAACTAATTCAGTACACTTTTTATTGTGCCTTCTGATGTTCTACCTGGTTAATACTTCCAAAGCAATTTCAACAGTGAACCATCAACTGTGGATTTACAAGCAACAAAGTTAGAAGAAGTCTCCAAAAGAATGAATTTGGCTAAACAAGGAATTACAGCATTGAACGAAAAACTCAAGGCTCTCAACAATTGAATCAACTATCTCGAGGATGACATTAAAAGAGTAAAACAAGACTTTAATAAAGTGAAGTATACACAGACTGGAGCAATGTATGCAATTTCATACATAACTACTAGACTGTCACAAGGCCAGCAAATAATCAAAGCGGCAGCCTTTTTTGATTTTATCAATTACACATTACCTTGTGGTAACTCCTGCCCAACCCAGTTCGCCACAGC
Organism: Holacanthella duospinosa; assembly: GCA_002738285.1. Classification (NCBI taxonomy): domain Eukaryota; kingdom Metazoa; phylum Arthropoda; class Collembola; order Poduromorpha; family Neanuridae; genus Holacanthella; species Holacanthella duospinosa. The sequence goes on from NIPM01000109.1 coordinate 336,835, forward strand.
GAAGCGGTGTAGATTATCCTACGACAGGTCTATAGTGTACATGGACTTCACTTCACCAGTTGTAAACAAGATTCAAGTTACTAGAAGCCGACCCCTTTGATTTAATTTACCAGAGTAACCAAATTTGTGTCATCAAGTACATTGGTCCAAACTGTAAGGATTTTTTCCCTTTCATGAGGTTTTCCACCTTCTTTTGAATATTTAATAGCTAATAGTCATAACTTCGTATGATACTCTCTTCGGCACCTTACATACGAATGTCTAGAGCTTCCACAGTTTCTTTAAGGAGCGTTTTTCTTCACTCAATAAAGCCGAACTCAAATCAAGTCTCCATTAAATTAAATAAATAAACCAATCACCAATTACTAACCATAGACAAAACAATTTACACTTTTAATTTTACTATTTCCTATTTGGTAGTGTACAAAATGACCACTATAAGAACTACAATGAACTGTAAACAGCTAGAAGAGAGGAGTTGTGAGTATGGCCTTGTATGATCAAAGTTAACGAAAAAACCTATTGCGCATGTGCATAAAAATTAATTAACCCTAACAGGTCCCTAACAACCCTAAACCCTACGGACACCTCGTGAGTAAGCCGCAAAGGTGAATGACCTTTTCCACTTTTCGTCCATGTCTCAGACACAAAAGTGAACCCTTACCCCAACACCCGCTAGCATAAACTCTTACAATCCGACTCTTATTCAAGGAACTTGGTACGAGTGCGGACGTCGAGTAACCACCATATCGATGGATAATGCTCCCTTTTGGTCCGACATATAACCTCCAGAATGCCGACTTCCACTATGGCTATTCACTTTTACTTAACCTAGAAACTCCCAAAAGGCTTTTGGGACCAAATATTATTAATTGAATTGATTAATTAAGTATTTTTACGTATTTTGTAATAATTTTCCAATCTTATTCCTCCTCATACCTTTCCACAACTCACAAAACAATGTGATCATCTCGAATACAGAAGATTGTCTACTTTGTAAACGTTAAGTACACTAATATACTCCTTTTTCCTTAACAGAAATGCAAGCAAATGTTAGCGCTACCAGAAAGCACCAAATATTTCGGAATCGACCACTGTAAACCTAGGCATGAAAACGATCAGAAAAATTTTGTCCAAATCAAGCCTTATCATGGGAACATCCATGTCTACTGTGCTGGAAGTAACATTACGATCAGCAGCAATAGCCAAGCCTGTTCAAACGAAACATTTGTGCTTCCTTACAACTTCAACTTTCAGATCATGGACAGCACTATCATGGTGAGGAATTTAAGCTCAATCATCAGGAGGAAAATGTTCCTACGTTCCCAATCTGTTCCTTCAGCCAAAAGTGAAGCTACAGGAACTAGTACTGTGACCAACGACGGGAATGCCTGCTAGGGAAAACACATCTGAGAAGTCAAACATATACTATTCCTGGTTTTTGGCAATGATTCCAATACTGGGAGTTCTTACTGCTGGACTGATTGTATTTGCATATTGTATTTATATAAACAAGATAACTAATTCAGGAGAAACCACTAAGACAAACATCAGCTTCAAGAAAGGAGGAGCTGTAGACATGTCGGAGATAGTCGAGATTGGAGGGTAGTGTAAGAAGAAAGTTCACAATCACGACTTAAAAGAATGATAGTTCTGTAACTATGGACTTAGCATTAGTCATCTTGAACCCTTGTACTTATTTTGACATTCTTTTATTTGCTTAGTAAACCAATTTTAAGTTCTCAGTACTTTTCCAAGTGACTCATGTACTGAATCATCCTTAGGATGAATACTTTCAAATCTGAATATAGTTTTAGTCGCTAAACTCTCTTTGCTTGATTTAGTTCACTTAATAAATTATCACAAATTATTGTTTAAATACCAACGATCGGAAACTATTTCAGTTCTCAGGAAGACGAGCTCAGTTTTCATTCGAAATGTCACTGCAATTTTCAATCATGACCCCTCTCGTGACTCGAGTTCGAAAATCAAAAAGTACAACACCTTCCAAATTAACCCGGGCATTCTTTTTCCGCATTTCTTCAAAAAAGGCTTGGGGCAGGTGATACACAATTAGTAAATAATAGAAGTGAAGTTAATTTTATTGTAATTACTATAAAATATCTGTTGCGATTAGATACACTAATGCAAAGCAATGGAGCAAAGCAGAGAGACAGAGAAAGGGGTCGGCAGGTCTCTGTTGAGTCAGGTGGAATAGATGCCAAAGGATCGTACCTCTTTTCTATAGTTGGTCATTTCTCTCAAGTACCCATTTTTTAGCATTACAAGTTAAAGATAAAATGAGAGTATTTTGCACTTTCGCCATTTTGAATGACGTATTGGGCTACTGCATTCTGGGTTTTGGGTTGGTGGTGGTGGTGGGGATGTGGGACGATGGCGTGAGACTTGGCGGTGGAGAGGGTGAGAGATAAAACTGCAACAGTTTTATTTAGCGGGTCTAAGACTAACGGATATCTTATTTATGCTTATTTATTCATATTTATTTATTATGTATCTTATCCTATTTATTTATATTATATATTTTATCTTATTTATTATTTATCTTAATTATCTAGTATGCACCAAATATAGTATAAAAGTATTTTGGATTTGTAGGTAACCTTTCTCCCCTCGTTGATTCTTTTATAATCAAGATTAAAAGGACCTGGAAAAAAACCAAGAATACCCCATTTCCGAAATTAAATCTTTTTCGAGTTTGGAAGGTGAGGGTGTTAATTTTATCAATGTTTCAAATCAATAGCTTTGGCTTTTGAGAAGCAGTTGTTTAGACTCTTTATTTTTGTCCCAACATTTCATTTGTAATACTGAACGAGACAACTACATCTCTAAATTTTGAAATCAGTTCGTTTTGGAAGAAGAAAGATGGACAAAATTTACATAATTAAGTGAACGAATAGTGGAAATTTTCCTAAAATTATAATTCTGTCGACATTCTGACTCGTTGAAAAAGCTTTTCTGAACGGAAAAAGTCGGAAAAAACTTACATTTGAGTAGTTTGACGAATGCAAGGTAAGCAATTTTAATTTTTCAAAATCTGAAAATACAATAGCCACATGCATGTGGTCATTTGTAAATACATACCGGTTGGGAAATTACTACATGGTTTTTTTTGGAATTTACTTTTGAATCTCTCATTCTCACCAACTCCCCACTACATCATAAGCATAAGGATGAGAAGTTCGAAAGTAAATTCCAAAAAAAACCATGTCGTATTTCCCCAACAGGTTCAATGCAATGGATGACAATATTCAGCGTTGTTATAAGGTTTCACCTCTGCGCCGCTCACGCACTACTCTCACGCTGCTCATTCATATTTGTCAAAGCTACACGACTGTGGCAAGGAGACATTGGTTAATTTCTGATGACTCCTTTAATGCTTCGGAGGAGATGGTCCGAGGTATGTCCTGGAAGGTGGCGAGATGGTCTGGGTTTTGTTTTGCAGAATTGGGAGATGGTCCGGAGTTTGTCCTGGAGAATGAGGAGAGCGTCCGGGGTTTGTCCGGGGTAGGTGAATGGTCCGGGGTTTATCCTGGAAAGTGAGGAGATGGTCCGGGGTTTGTCCTGGAGAGTTAGGAGAGCGTCTGGGGTTTGTCCTGGAGAGTGGGGAAATAGTCCGGGGTTTGTCCTGGAGAGTGATGAAAGCGTCCAGACTTTGTTCTGGAGAGTGGGGAATGGTGCGGGGTTTGTCCTGGAGAGTGAGGAAAGCGTCCGGGGTTTGTCCTAAAGAGTGGGATATGGTGCGGGGTTTGTCCTGGAGAGTGAGGAGAGCGTCCGGGGTTTGTCCTGGGGAGTGGAAAATGGTCCGGGGTTTGTCCTGGAAAGTGGGAGATGGTCCGGGGTTTGTCCTGGAAGGTGGCGAGATGGTCCGGTGTTTGTTCTGTAGAGTTGTGAGATGGTTGGGGTTACGAATTTATAAGTCAACTTTAGTTCCAAAAGTTTTTTGAGCTGGATTGTGTGGGAAGGGGACGAAACGAGTCCGAATAGGGAAAATTAAAAAAAAAATTGGAACGAGTCAGAAATGGATAAAATTAAGAGTGATGGGAAGGGAAGGGTCAGAACGAGTCCGGATGGGGGAAAATAAAGAAAATTGAGAGAAATGGTATGGCAAAGTTAGAACGAGTCCGAATGGGGGAAATTGGATAAAATTGAGCGGGACGGGAACGTAAGGGCCACACGAGTCCGAATAGAGAAAAATGGAAATAATTGAGCTGGATTGTGTGGAAATGGTCGGAACGAGTCCGAATGTGGAAAATGGGATAAAAATCAGCGAGACGGAAACTTTAGAGCTGAAACGAGTCAGAATGGCGACAAATGGAGAAAATTGAGCTGGATTGTGTGGGAAGGGGCGGAACGAGTACGAATGGGGGGAAATACATAAAATTGAGCGGGATTGAGAGGTAAGGATAGAAACGAGTCCGAATGGAGAAGAATGGAGATAATTGAGCTGGATTGTGTGAAAAGAGTCGGAACGAGTCCGAATGTGAGAGATGAGATAAAATTGAGTGGAACGGGGACGTAAGAGTTGAAACGAATCCAAATGGCGAAAAATGAAAAAAATTGAGCTGGATTGTGTGGGAAGGGGCGGAACGAGTCCGAATGGGAGAAAATGGATAAAATTGAGCGGGATAGAGAGGTAATGGTCGAAACGAGTCCGAATGGCAAAAAATAGAGATTATTTAGTTGGATTGTCTGGGAAGGAGGGACCGAGTCCAAGTGGAGAAATATGGATAAAATTGAGCGGGACGGAGAGGTAAGGGTTGAAACGAGTCCGAATAACAAAAAATGGAGAAAATTGACCTGGATTGTGACGGAAGAGTCGGAACGAGTCCGAATGGGGGAAAATAAATAACATTCAGCGGGATGGGGAGGTAAGCGTTGAAACGAGTCCGAATGGCAAAAAATGGAGATAAATGAGCTGGACTGTGTAGGAAAGGTTGAAATTAGTCTGAATGGTTAAAATGGATAAAATTAAGCGGGACGGGGAGGTAAGGGTCGAAACAAGTCCGAATGGTGAAAAATGGAGATAATTGAGCTGGATTGTGTGGGAAGGGTTGAAACGAGTCCGGATGGGAAAAAATGGGGGAAATTGAGCGTAACGGAGAGGTAAGGGCCACACGAGTCCGATGAAGAAAATTGAGCAGATTGTATGTGGAACGAGTCCGAATGGGAGAAAATGAATAAAATTGAGTGGGATGAAGAGGTAACGGTTGAAACGAGTCCGAATGGCAAAAATTGGAAAAAACTGAGCTGGATTTTGTAGGAAGGGGGAAATGAATAAAATTGAGCGGAATGTTGAGGGAAGCGTCGAAACGAGTCCGAATGGCAAAAAATGGAAATAAATGTGCTGGATTGTGTAGAAAGGATCCAAACGAGTCCGAATGGCGACAAATAGAGAAAATTGAGTTGGAAGAGGAGGAAAGGATTGAAACGAAGCCAAATGGTAATAAATGGAAAAAATTGAGGTGGCCGGGCAGGGAAGAGTCGGAACGAGTCTAAATCAAGATAAATGTTGAAAATCGAGTAGCATGAGGTCCAAATGAGGAAACAAGAATTGATTGGGAAAGGGTAGGAAGGCTAAGATCAACTCCTAATGGAGGGAAATGGGTGAAAAATTGGGAAAGAGTTTGAATTGGAAAATTGAAGAAAATTNGTCCAAACGAGTCCGAATGGCGACAAATAGAGAAAATTGAGTTGGAAGAGGAGGAAAGGATTGAAACGAAGCCAAATGGTAATAAATGAAAAAAATTGAGGTGGCCGGGCAGGGAAGAGTCGGAACGAGTCTAAATCAAGATAAATGTTGAAAATCGAGTAGCATGAGGTCCAAATGAGGAAACAAGAATTGATTGGGAAAGGGTAGGAAGGCTAAGATCAACTCCTAATGGAGGGAAATGGGTGAAAAATTGGGAAAGAGTTTGAATTGGAAAATTGAAGAAAATTTTGTGTTTGTAAGTATTTTATATATAACTTATACATAATAAAGATTTTTTCTAATGCCTAACTTTAAGTATAGTTTTTATTTAGTTGACCAAAATGAATGCAGAATAAATATAATGATTTCATTCAGATTTTTATTATCCAAGGATTTCCCATGTTAAATGCTAATAATTATTTGTCGAACAAGAGAAAAGTATATCAATATACTTTTCTACAAATATACAAGACAGCTTATTATATGTCCATCTTTCGTGCTATTTCCTTCAATCTTTCTTCTTCTTGGTTCCATTTGGCAAAGTATTTTTTTTTGATAAGTCACAATTTGGGAATCAAAAGCCTTATTTAAGGCTAAATTTCCAATCCCAGGAACACGGGACAATGCTACATATATTAGTGATGGGGAAAGTTTATAATAGAAAGAATCCCTGCTATTTTCATCTGGAAGGCCGATGCAGGCTTTGTAAAGTACATCCCAAATGAAAACATGGATATAATAGCGTGAAGAAGAGTTGTTTGGGTGACATTACTTGACTTTTATGTACAGTGACTCCAAATGTATTTATCAGGAGGAAATTGAATTTTGTCCAACTCCTTCCACTAATTGAGTCATATTGTGTGAATGGACACATTGNGAAAGTTTATAATAGAAAGAATCCCTGCTATTTTCATCTGGAAGGCCGATGCAGGCTTTGTAAAGTACATCCCAAATGAAAACATGGATATAATAGCGTGAAGAAGAGTTGTTTGGGTGACATTACTTGACTTTTATGTACAGTGACTCCAAATGCATTTATCAGGAGGAAATTGAATTTTGTCCAACTCCTTCCACTAATTGAGTCATATTGTGTGAATGGACACATTGGGATAGGAATATCATCCCTGAGTAGATATATAGGGGAAATTTAATCATTCGTTGGTTTACTGTTTCATTGATTCATAAATCCGACCCTTTTTAATTACCTTGGACGCAAGTACTTGTCAAACTTCATAAAAACAACTGTAGGTCTTCCATCTTCTTTTAATGGGCCAATTTCAGTCACTGTCCCTAATGTGGAACNCTTCATAAAAACAACTGTAGGTCTTCCATCTTCTTTTAATGGGCCAATTTCAGTCACTGTCCCTAATGTGGAATAAAATTATATATAAATTCTTTAAAACTTCACAGTAATTGGATTTTCGTATAAAAACTTACCAAGGGNAAAATTATATATAAATTCTTTAAAACTTCACAGTAATTGGATTTTCGTATAAAAACTTACCAAGGGGTTGATCTTCCTCAATTGTGTCAATCAGGTGCGCATCAAAATTTTCAAATTTCAAGTAAAACAATTCACGTGTTAGAGACACTCTAGCTGATGATGACTGTCATCTCAGAAACTAAACATAATATTGGGGTTTATCTAAAAAATTATTTTGAAAATTGGTAAATTGTGTCTTTTTTAAAATTAAAATCTCTTTCCCATTGCTCCTTATGAGAAAACAGGAAAACTTTGATTTCTTTTATTTACATATTATCGCTGAATATAAGTCCATTTCTTGGTATGTGGTGAATCTAGGGCTCTCGGTGATTAAGATGGAAATTGGAACTAGACTTATATTTAGCGACAACATATAAATAAAAGCAAATTAAAACTTTGAAATCGACAGGGAAATTAAAAAAAAATGGAACATGTTACCTAATCTCTGATTATTGAGGGGTGTCAAAAAATCTTCAAGTTTTTTTCAAAAAATTTATATTCTGAATTTTTGCATTTTTCCACGATATTTGAAGGCTAAAAACAATTTTTTTTTCCAAAAAAAAAATTTTTTTTTCTTATTTTTTTTTCTATTTTGAAAAAAATTTTTTTGGAAAACTCTTTCAAGTCTTGAAATATCATGATTCGCGGAGAAGTGGTATAATCCAACAAAAACTCTTTTTTGAAAAAAAAATTGTTTTTTGAAAAAAAAATTGTTTTTCGTAAAACATTTTTTTTCAATGTATTTAACCGATTGTTGCATAACAATGTGTGTGTCAATGGATTTAATTGAAATCTAATTGACAAAGGAAATTTACACATTTACTTAGTAGTTAATTAGCTATTTCTACCTATCTGTTTTCAATTTCAGCCGAACAGAAGATATTTTGAGGTGACCTATCTCAATGCAAATGATAAAATTGATTAGCTTTTTGACTATGTCTGGCTAATAGTTTTCAATTTTAGCCAAAACTGAAATATTTTGGTTTTTGGAGTCACCAGTGACCTCTAGGTCAATCGAAATTCAANGAAATATTTTGGTTTTTGGAGTCACCAGTGACCTCTAGGTCACTCATTAGATAAATTATTACGTTCATTTTTTGGTCAGTTGGCTAATTCTAACCTTTAGATTTTTATTTCAGCCAAAACGAAATTATTTTGATTTTTTGGGTAACCAATGACATAGGTCAATGAAAATTCAATAAAATCAATTAACATGCTGATTAGTTGACTAGTTAATTTNGCAAATGATAAAATTGATTAGCTTTTTGACTATGTCTGGCTAATAGTTTTCAATTTTAGCCAAAACTGAAATATTTTGGTTTTTGGAGTCACCAGTGACCTCTAGGTCACTCATTAGATAAATTATTACGTTCATTTTTTGGTCAGTTGGCTAATTCTAACCTTTAGATTTTTATTTCAGCCAAAACGAAATTATTTTGATTTTTTGGGTAACCAATGACATAGGTCAATGAAAATTCAATAAAATCAATTAACATGCTGATTAGTTGACTTAGCCATTAGATTTTAATTTCAGCTAAATCGGAGGTATTTTGAATTTTAGGGGTCACCAGTGACCTAGGTCAACTACAAGTAATTACTATAATACTTGTACCGACGTATCACAGTGACAAGGTGCAATGACTTGAATAAATGTCAAGTCGATTCGTAATTAATTTTGAACGTCAACTATGTTGTGGTACATTTTGCCAACATCTATTGTTTTCGAAAGCCACAACCATCAAACCAAAAAAAAATTGAATCCACATCAAATTCATGAAACTGACGTTATTGAGGAACAACTACCCCAAGAGCTCCGTTGTAAAGCGCCGCTTCAAAGAAAATACTTTTAATTAGCATCACTCTCCCTTTCATTGCCAGAGAAAGCGATTTCTCTGTAGCTGCCGGAGCTCCCTTTGTTAATTTATCCCTGATTTCAAGAACCGGGGTGCCAACATACTTGAGTCTCAACCTAAATATCAAAATTGTATTTAGTAATGACAAAAAAAAACAATTTATAAAAGTTAGGTTACATGTTATATTCTTCTGCCGCAGCATTTTTACCAAATAAGTAGTTGGCGTCATTGAGAAAACTAATTTTCTCTTCCATGCTCAACTTTCTCACTTGTCTTGAATTTATCGTTTCCTCATCTCCTTTCGTAACGCATCCTTCTATGAATCGAGAGAGGAGCTCTCGGAAAGAGTTCTCAGCGTTTTCTGTCTGCCTCATTGGTTCGTCTAGAAAAACGCATTTATCGATTGTCTGATAGAACTTGGCTCCTATGAGCTCAAATCCACTGAGACCCTCAGGATTTTGGAATAATGGAACATCTGCAACAGGTCGCACTTGTCCAAAATCACCGGTAAAATGCAATGTTTCCCTCCAAAATCGTCATCGTTTTGAAATACAGCTTTGAGCCGTTCATTCAAATAACTCAGCATGTACAGGAAGATCATACTAAAAAATAGCCCAGTGTCAGATATAAATGAGCAATATTTCGATCAATGAAATTCATGTTCACCTAAGTGCATCGATGATGAAATAGTCAAAAGAACCCAGTGATTTTTGCGCAACCTTTAGATTATTTCTTGGAGAAGAGTTTATGTAAAAGTACGGTAGTGCTATTGTTCTGTGTATGGTACTGCCATTAGTTAAGAAACTGGCGACTCCAGTGAAGCTCATCACACGAAATTTTTTACGTTTTCTTTCTAACATTGTACGAATTGCATTCAATGTGTAACTCTTCCCACTACCACCAGGTCCTATAAAAAAGTTTCCATGCAAAGATTAAAAATTGAAAAGGAAAATAGTCAACTTACCGTATATAATAAGCTTCAGTTGGTACGTTGGATTATCAACATGTTTAGACACAATGTCATAGCACTTTTTCTGGTTTGAATTTAGTGAATCTGGCTCCACTACGTTGATATTTCTTGTAACAGTAAAGGAAGACCTTGCGTCGTTAACGAAGCTCTCAGAAGTTTGAACTTTTGGAAACTTTGCTTTCCCTGCTCCTTTTCTTGCCGTTCGCTTCATTTCCACTTTTAATTGAAAAGCTTAGTCGCAGGAGCTGCGTCTCTCTATTTATATCTTCCCGGAAACTCCTTAATTTTTGAAATGCAATAAATCCAGTGTCAAATTTTTCGTTGTAAATGATGTTACTTTTTCTTCAACTTAGACATATTCCCTTCGTGTAATCTGGATTGAATTCTTTTCAAGAAATCAAGAAGTGTATAAGGATACTTTTCTTCTTTTGTGTTATTCATTGATCCTTACTGAGATTACCCAAAGAGAATGTGTTCCCGATTAATTAATTTAGGCTTCCTATCTTCACGATTGCTTTTTTTTGATTAAATTTTTTTCCTTTTCTAAATTAGTAATTCGGTAAGATTTTAATCAAGAAACTTGGGAAAGTACAATAAATTTTGTTGAGTCATCATGCTTCCCTCTTCCCTTTCCAGTGAATAAAACCGTCGAAAGCGGCAGCGGACTTCTTCAGTCGTGTTCCTTACGAACGTTCTTTCACTTGACTTTCTCTGGCTTCCCATTTTCGTTGATTCTTGTATAATGGACGCGAAAGGATTTGAGGAATTCAAAAGTAAGCTTTCGTTACTTAAAATATCTTAGTATCTCTCTCTTGTAATAATTGCATTTGTTATTAATTTTATACAGAACTTGCCACACAAAAGATTCGGGCATTTCACGTAAGGCGTTCCGAACCAGAAATAGATGACTCTATAACACCCCAACTTGCCTGGAAACTTCCACGGATGTCGTCTCCTACCACAGGTTCTGGTAAAATATACAACTATTTAATGACCAAATTAGATCTTGTGGATCAATTCATTTTAATTCCATACAATTTCTTGTTTTCAGATTCACAAGTCGAGTTGAGTGGGAGTGACTCAGAGGATGATTCATCCGATAAAAGAATGCTGATGTTGCTGGAAGGCAGACCTAAAGCGACAACAGCTTCTGCAAGGCAGCATCAAGAAGAGGGTGCTACGCTGACTCAATTCTCATACATGAAGAATTCGTTTATCGAAGACCTCACCGACAACACAGTCGAATCGTTCTTTAAGAACTCAAGATATGTGAAATTTTTTGGAAAAATTACCCTAATCAAGATGCGTTTTTGTTTGGACCATATAAACAAGGTACAACTTTTGATAAAAAAATGCTAACCATTTGAGACTTAACTATCTTATTTGAATCCGTACGTTGCCAAACTTTACATCAAGCGAGACAACTTTGTTCATTCTAACCCGTCGATTCTACAGATTCTGTGGTCAGATATCGAAAAGATCCGTGGCTACTTGGATGATGCGATAATTAAAATCAATTAAGGCATCAAGCAACTCAAACCAATCATGAAACCGGATGTCGTGACGAACTACATTCCAGACAAGCCAATTGATCAAGAATTCTGGACTCATGATTCCTGTTTCTATACAGAGTCCGGAACCTTTCGATGCAGGATGATTTGGAACCTAGGTAACGTGTATGGCTTTTATTTCAATTTAGTGAAAGAAGGAAAGGTTTATGAAACTGCAAAGGGAGGTAAGAAACACTAGACTAAGCCAAAGATAATATACAAACAATTATTATAAAATTAAAACTTGATGTGAAATTAGAACGCCTATGCTAAAATGTTGAAAAATCTTTAGATACGTTTGGTGAAAACCGAAGTTGAACAATTTATCGGCTGCTTGGACAAAATTAGAACAATGATCCCAGATGAAAAAGTCATCCAGACATATATTAACAAAATCAAATAGAATAAAGTAGATATTTTTTCTTACAAATATGTAAAATAATATGGTCGTTTGTATGTTTTTCAAATTGTTTCTTTTCTAAAAGGCTGCATTCCTCTCTAAAGTTGTATATTGAATTCTTTCTCATATCTTTGGTTAAGTTTTACTTTCCGATCCCTAGAATATTTTCAGCTTTGAGATATCGTTCAGAGATAATTGAGTTCCAGCACAGGTTTCTAATGTAGCGTCTGATAATGGCTGAGCAACAAATAATTCAAATTAATAATTTTAACCCTCACTGATAGAATAATATTATCTACTCGCTAGGAGATGCATTTTGCGATCTAATAAACGTATTTTTTCCATTAAGAAATGCAAAGCCTATGATTAGAATCAATATATGGTATTTAGTTGTAAAATGTTTTAAACTAAAAGACTTTAATTTCACTTGCCGTCCACTGTTGTTAAGTTCCATCCGGACACAAACCTGTCGCTTAATATGGATATCATTGGCATCATGGCAGTGTCAACGTTCACGGTTTTAGAGACGCCCATAGCTTGCAAACCTATAGATCCAGCAGACTCTATACTAACTGTATTACTATTTAACCCTCGAGATACATGTGTCGGTATGGCTGATGGAGACACTGGCTGTGAAAACGGATCAGAATCCTTGTTCGTTGATTCGAAACTCCTTTGTTTCCTTAACTTTTCTACTTCCGGACAGTCATTTTTTGTATAAATAAACTTGACTCTTATCGAAGTTAGGATAGTCGGCACACATACGAAATCATTTTCCAATTTAATTAGTCGACAATTGTTATCATAGCAAAATTGACAATTTGAATTTGGCGCACAAGAGCTTGCTACGCTCACTATTGCAGAAAAAACTGTTACAAACTGTAAAAATGCCATCCTTGTCGACTGAGTTACTGGTAGGATATACTTCTTCAAGTAAGAAAACAAAAGTAAAAATTAACAATAGTTTTAAATAACCGAATCCATTAAGATCTCTGCATCTTCGGGTGACGCATTCCGTCTTTTCCTTTTCGTGACCCATAGAAATTTTCCAATAGTCATAAAAATATGCACAGCAAAACAACCGTTCCTACGCACAGATGAGTTATAAAATCCAGTCTTTTAAAATCGGTAGTGAGCGTAACTATATCAAAGTTTAATATCTTACCAATCACAATTCCGATGTAGCCAACATATGAAATCGATCCACCGTCTACCACTGGAACAGGAGTGAGAGGTTCCATCCCTTCATAATCGTCGACATCAGGATGATACACCGTGTCCTCTCCACAAAGGATTGTTTCAGTTGAGACACAGTATGTGGTGGCGTTGCTTAATTTTGTCCAAACACACCCAGATGATACACATGTTCTGCAATTCATTTCTATTTCGCATACTGAAATCAAAAAAAAAAGTATAAATTAATGAATTCTTAGATCCATAGATGAAATAAATAAGAGACTGACATACGTGAATGCACAGGTAATCAGATATGGTTCAATTCAAGAGACGGAGAAATTATAAGAAAATCCTGTTGAATCATTCCTTGGACAAGAGGTGAGAATGGAAGTCGAGATTAACTTAAAAGAGGGTGAGAGGCAAAGCTACTAGACATTAGGATGGAAAAATACAATCACCTCTGCTAATTCTCATTTGTGAGGAAAATATTCATTTGAGATTGTCTAATGGGTAGCCGAGGGAAGACTACACGTTGGAGAAAGCCAAATTCTGCTATAATCTTCTTCTCCAATAGCCAATCTTTTCTTTTGATCGACATAAACAATTCCATTCTCAATTTTAACTGAAGAGCATGGGACTTTGAACTTTCCGGAGTTTAACGCTGCCTCCTTGTAATGATCATTGTTGCAGTTTTGTTCTCTTATTTTTCTTGGAAGTCCGGCACACTTTTTTTTTGACTCCAATTCAACAGAATCGGAATGTACACGAATCATATACTGGTTTGCCCGGATCACAATAAATTCGTCTACAAACTCATGAGTCAGGCGAAGCTTTCCTGCGAAATTTGCGTGTTCTTCGCTAAAAAGTTCATGGCTGTTGGGAAGGTTAGAAAAGTCAAGTAACTCTGTTAGTGACATGAGGTCTTGAATATATGTGTGATCATGATCACTAATCCTTTCGATAATACTGTCGGTGTTTACTAAAATAGGCAACATTCTGTTGCCAAAAACCGACACCGATTCATCGCAAAGTGAAGCTTCGATAGCTCGAGAATGACTGCTCCAACAATCCGTATATTTCTATCTTCACCTTTGCACTTTTTAAGTCTAAATAAACTCAAGTTTTCACTCAGAATTTCTACATCAAAAAAATTGGATCTAGTCAATAATGTTTTTGCTCTTGCGCTGGTTACAGCAAACTTATAATTATCATACCTAAGCGGATCAACTAGACATTTTCCACTTAACACATTCACTGACAGCTTAGCTGCTCTTTTCTTCATTTCTGACTTTGAATTTGCCTTGCGATCCAAATTTTCTGCGACATAATCTCTGAGGAAAGGCTCTAGACAAAATTTGAATCCACCTTTTACTTCCACTAGTTGATATCCGCGACGAAGCAGATAAGAGATTGTTTTGCAATAAAATACTTCATTCTCTTTGTCGAATAATGATAGCACCTGCCTGTCATGTAAAAAATTTTCACCTGTTTGTCTTGTTGTCACCACAATAGTTTTTTTGTGTGGCCAAATAGGAAATTTTGACAGTCGATCATACCACTCTTTTTCTAAGTTCAATGTACACTCAAATACGTAGCCAATTTTTCCTCCATCGTCTTGTGGGTCAAAAAAGTAAAAAATTTTAATTTCGTCCTCTGTCATCCAGGTAAAGTCCCGTAAAGGCAAGTTCTTGGTCATAATATAGCCGTAGCATCCAGATACATCGCTACTTAGGAGTTCCACGGGTTCCTTATCTAATAAAAATTTCGGGAGCCTAGAAGGATTGGTTTTTTCAATTTTGCTTGTCAGAAGCGAGATTCCTTTCGCGAATCATTCTGTCAGTCATATCTATCATTTTCTTATCTTTTATATACTCAATTTTGTATTGTCTACTTCTATAAAGTGCACAGTCAAATGAGTATCCTCCCACAGTCCAGCTATATGATAAGTCTAACTTGTGATAAGTAAAGCAGAATTTTCGATAATTTTCGAAACTATCTGCCAAACAAACGGTCTTAAATTTTAGCAACTTCTTGAAAAATTTGGACGGTGATTCACAGTTAAATATTTTGGAAAAATTTCTTTACGTATTTAGATTATCTATCTGATACTCATTTTTTTCTTTCAACAAGCAGTTGTCGAATGCCTCTACTACGAGGGGACCTATGAAACCACATAATTTTTCCAGTTCGGAAAGTGAAAAAGATGGGGGAAAGTCCAATTTAAGCTTACTTAGGGATCCCAACTTCTCAAATTTTCCATCATTTTTTTGTTTCTGGAAATCGACAGTCGTTTTTTACAGTCAAACAACATAGATCCTAAATCAGATTCTGGAAGAAAGTTTTCAGCATTTTTAAGCCTAATTTTATTATTGATAGTGACTCCGTATAGTTTACTCGAAAACTGGAAGATTGGCATGACTTTGAATGTTTTCTGGGACTTTTGAGCATGTTCGAGAAGATTGTTTGTATAGTTACTCATTCCAATTCCAAATATATTTAAATAGTTAGGAAATTTAATTTGCAAATTGCAAAAAGTACAAGTAGTATAGAGATAGTCTGAGAATATGTCGGAGTGATGAAAGGTTTTGTCATTTTGGAGCAGTTTGAAACAGATTTCACAATGAGTGATAGAAAAGTAACGATCCATTATTTCAGTAGTCGGGTTACACGGTAAGTTGGTTTTAGAAATAAAGTCCAACACTTCATCAGCAATATTCAGGGATTTTTTAATAAAGTGTGTTGCACAATCACTCCCTTGGTATAATTCATAAACAGGGTTGTGGCTATTGTTGAAGACGTCTGGGGCTACAAGCAATGCGCTATATGCATACGGTTGAATTATACCGATACCTGTTGATTTTTTTTTTGAATTTTTAATCTGTCTGAAGTGGAAGTTGACATATAAACAGAAAGGATTGAACATTGTCATTCTATAGTTTTTAAATTTACAGTAGTCCTCTGATGGGGGATTTTTAATTTCCATTGATTCTTCTCCGTGAAAGCATGTCAACACGTGGTTATCCAAATAGTATTGTGAGAGACAAGCCTTGTCACACATTGGACAATAAAAACGCGCACCACGGGTCACACTTGAAAAGAATCGGCTCTTGTCTTTAATTAAACAAAAATGACCGGTTTGGTCCCCTGCCTCCCCAGGTAAATATAATAAGTCCACATGTTTATTGACAATGTACTCGGTTCGTCTTAGAGGATACATATTTCTATCACAGAACTCGTAAATATTCACGGAAAATTCATTCTTAATTTCAAATTCACTAATTTCAGAAAGAGTTACACCTCTGGATGTATACTCTGTGAACATCAAAAAGTCTAAACTAGATTGATTCCACTTTTCAATGTACTGTTTAAGTAGGCCTTTCTGTTTCTTTTGTCTACTAATCCACATGCTCAATTTTGACCCACTCAGAAAAATCCCATTTTTTCTTTGTTCTGCCAATTTTTGTTCGACCAACTTGTCATTGTATAAGTAGCACATGATACAGATGAAAAAGCAAATGTTATGGTTTGTTTTGAGATTGATCAACCCATGTCTCTCTTTCAGTCGAGGAGGCAGTGGAACATAGGTACCAACTGACACTGGAAAAAGTTCTCCAACATGAACATCTAGCCTTTCAATTCTGTCAACCACCCATGATGACCCATTCTCTAGCATAAAGTCAAGAGCAAGGATTATATATCCGACACACCTTGTCACAGCACTCTTGATAAAGTTTTGGTGAGTCAGAATTGATCAGGAGCAGCCCATTGGATGATCAAGATTCCATACGTCTTGAGTCATTTCGTAAAAGTCACATATAATACAAAAACTAACCTTGATACCTTTGTAGGCTATAATACATTGTGTAACTAAGTCAATCAATGGATCCTTTACAGAGTTGAAAACGTCCACTACCATACACATAGTTTCGGGTGGGTCATATGAATATATTGCAAGAGTTACACGGTCGACGTGACGGAGCTCATAGAACAATGAAGAGTCCAAATTAAGTGCAATATTCTCTACTCCGCGACCTTGTTGTGGACACAAGTGATCTGATAGATCAAACGACTCGAAGCCACAAGGACACTCATGTTGTTCCAAATGACTTTCCGGAGCGTCATAGCGCAGAGTAACAAAGTAACATTCATCAAACGGGCACCAAAACTAAGCGAAATAGAAAAACAATTTTTTTTTAGAAAAAAAATCATCAAACTGAAAAGCCTGTAAAGTTTTAAAGCTCACAATTTTACCTCTGTATTATTTTGTAGACGCTTCCTTTTACACGACGGTCTGCTTCTTCTACACATTGTTGAATAGTACAAAATATGCTACTCAGGAGTGTCAGTCATTCAAATTTATCTGACCATCTGAATCATTGTCAGAGTCTTCAGACATGTCATTTGCGGAAACCTCATTTTCTTCTGCGGAAGTTTCGTCGTCAGCCCAATAGGGTTCCTGCTGCACTATATGCCGGCCACAACATCGCTTATTTTTTTGGGTTGTGAACGCTTCTGCTCGAACGTACCCATAGCGTCTTTGAAAAGGACCGTATCCGAGAGAAAACTTTTTAACAGGACACTTTGAGTTATAGTTACAATAATGTTCTATAAACTTACTCACATGTCTTCTATTTTTTCCAGGACAATGTGCTCGAATTTTTTTTGAAATTTTGCTATCTGAGTTTGTGTACTCTGGATCACTATGAGCAAGTTGATTACACGTATAGTCACCGTCATCACTCAACTGGTCTGGAAAATGTCGAGCTGCTGTCACTTCCTCGACTCTGTTTTGCTTTTGACTAGAATCAGGTTTGGCTACTACTGGCTTTGTAGGTTTTCTAATTCTCTGGTGACTATCGCACAGAGACACCCAAGAGCTTCTCGGTCGTCGTTCCATTTCGAAACTAATTGTCAGATTCCAGAAATTTCTACAATAAGACTCGTCTTGAAAACGACGCAGGATCCAACTTTAAGGGATAGTCTTGAAATAGAAATTTAATCAGTAAGCTTCCAGAGCTTGATTAAACTGCTTGAATTTTCATTTTATCCGGCAATAAATATTACCTAGGGTGAAAATTACTTGAGGCTGTAGAGATAATTAATCAGTGAAGGGTCAAATTAACATGTATCGTGCTGTAGTCTCTATCCAGAAACAATGAAAGCACATACGTTGATTCTATCTATTTTGTTTCTGGGAGTACAATTCGGAAGAGGGGAAAACGGTAGTCATAGATTTTTTTATTTGGTTTCAATCCTTTTAATCAAGTTTGATTTCAATTTTAGATACCCTTACTATACAAAAGTGCAGGAATTGTACTTTGAGACATTTAGCTTTTGCAAAAAATTCTACATACTCCTGATGAAAATTACTTCTGCTTGGAAAGGAGACTACAAATTAACCCAAGCTCATTCATTTTGGAAATGATAATGAACAGTGAAGAATGCGAAAAAATATTGTTAAATATCAAATGGCAAGATATAGTAAGGCATGTTTCTTTCCGAGACAAGCAAGATGAGACAAGCTTGGAACGAGTTTCAGGAATCAATAAAGAGGCGTGCTTATCATGTTTGATGCGTACTTTCATTTCTTTCCGCTTGTCTGATTTAGAATCTTAATCCTGTTTGATCAATATCTGTAATAGACTTTTTGATTGGATTGTTTGGTTCTCTAACTGGACCATATATATTTGGCTACTTGAGGACCCTCGTCTCGAAAATTTCAATCTTCTCGGCATCCAGGTTGAATCCCTCTTAATTTCTTTTAATATTTGAAGTAAACTAAAATATTGGTCATTATAATTGAAGCCGAAATGTTTCAAAAACTTTGGCTAACATTCTCAACCAAGCAGGTTATGGTGAAACAACTCAACTCTTGCTTTTGTAAAAATAAATAATGGATCGTATCTTTGAACAAGACTTATTTCTTCATAATTTTATTAATCAGGACGCCACTTATTTTACACGAGCCGATCTTCTGGAAAAGGGTTCTCCAGACTCTATAAAGTGTATAGTTGAAGTTGTTGCAAATATTGGTAAGTATTCGCCGTTGTGTAAGAAAAAGTGCAAAAATAATCAAATGTATATTACAAAAATATGATCTAAAGGACATTGACTTGTTGAAAAAAGTACCAAAGTTACATATCCCAGAATTGAGAATTTTCATTCAATGTGCCATAGAGTATTCCATAGAGTATATATAGCTTATCCTTTCTATTATGTAAAATAGCAAAGAAAAAATCTACAAAAGACTTCCCCAAATGGAACTAAATTTATCTTAGTCAAGATCATAAATACTCTATAACCCAATAACTTAGAAATTTGTCCAACTACAGAAGAAATCCAGTTTATGTCAATCCGTGAGCCATATTCAAACTTTGACCAGCTACTCCATCTCTTCACTTCATCTTCTATCCCATTTTATGTGCCTGGATTTCAATTAATGTTACATGCTATACAAGTGAATGGCATTGACTCATCACTCCTCCCAACCCCAATACAAAAACTGCTACAAAGTTATACTGTCGCCATAGATCGTTGCCATGATTGGAGGCTATACGAACAATGCATTTAGATCATCTCGAATCTAAAATAATTAAAAAAGTTTCAAAACTCACCTAAATTTGAAGGGGGACTTTAACAACCGCATGCCCAGTGAAGGGTCATTTCTCGATAGCTTATGTTCATCGTGTAGGGTTAGGGTTCATCTGAAAATTCTGGTAATTCATTTGGGTCCCTCCCACTGCATTGTCTGGACATGTCTAGATTGGTCAGTCTGAATCAAACACTTGTCCGAGAGGCTTAAAAAAAGTTTCCAACAATGGCTGCAGCACAGGACTTTAACTTTGTTGTCATCCACGCTTACTGTGACAGACAAGATGCCATAATTAACGAACTGTGTTTGATGACATCAGAAACAGACGTATTTACAGTTCATTCTGCATTAGATTTGCAACTTTCCGTAAGTAGACTTATTCATCCCCGAACCATTGTTTTCAGAAGTATGCAGAGCATTTTGTTGGATCACCATGACATTTTTCTTCGAATTGACCCAAACATTATCGAAGCTGAAAACTTCCGATTTTGGAATTTTAGATATAACGAAGCCTTACCTATCCATATATCTAATGGTTCCATTCACCACTCTCCATATGTCACGTGTGCTAGTGAACACTCATTGCAAAGACATTGTGCACTGAGCCTGTGTCGTGCGTTTAGGAGCTTCTGTTTGGAGAATCTTGTGGGACTGCTAGAGGATTGAAATAGTCATCATCTACTACGTTGTATAAAAATGTTCAGGTAAATGATTTATTTATTTAGTCTCGAGTTAGCATTCATTTCGAAATGTCTACAGAAAAGATAAAAAAATTGTACACAAACCCCAAAGTAATCGGTAGTTCAGTACTATAGTTTTAACGATGGTTACCTATACTTTAAAGCCAGGATTTTATCAAACACTGGAGCTGAGTTACAAGCTACGGATGTCGTGGCCCCTAGAAGTTGGTTCTTTATCCCGCTTTTTCGAACATAATTGTCAGCATTAATAGGGTTGCAGTGTCGGACGAACTAGGGCTAAACCCCTATAAAACTGTCATCACACAAATTCTAACCACTACGGAAAGTCATCAGAATACAGCACTCTCAGCTTTGGTTTGCCATCCCGACAGGGCATATGACGAGGTTGATGTCAACAAGAACGCTGGTTTCAAATCTAGATTTTAATTGTCAAAAGCGTCAAAAACTTTTGACGTCATCGGGAAACTTCAGTCTCCACTCTTTCAAATGAAGCGATATTTACCTAGCGGCTGCTCAATTGAGGTCAAGTTGATTCGAAGCAACCCAGAGTTTGCCTTGGAATCTTCTATTTCAAAAACAGGTGTTTCTGGATGCCCCTACTCATTTAGTATCGAGGAATGTAATCTCGTCATTAAAGCATTCGGAACATAGTTCGGTATGTGGTCAATTTTGTCTATACATTTTGTATAATAGATTAATAGGTAGAAGTTTGAGTAAAATTATTGATTATGATTTTAGCAATTCAAATTTAGTATATAGTGACAGGCTAGTTTCATCCTTTTTTTACTCTCTTTGTTGTTGTATTTCTCGTGACATGATATGGCAAACAATGTCAAACTTGTGAACCAAGAATAAGTAGTCGAAATATTAATAAAATTTGTATGTAATTGTAAGTTTGAGGTAAAAATGTGTACAATAAATAATTTAAAAAGTTTTAAATTCAAAAAAATTGTCTATCAGGAATTTATTTAAAATGATAGATCCAACGAGATTATAAATAAAGACGAGAGATACTCACACCCTCCCCTCGTCGTCTCCACAACCACCTCAAATAAACTGTTGCAGTTTTATCTTTCACCCCCTCCACCGCCAACTCTCACGCCATCTTCCCACATCCCCACTACCACGACCAACCCACAATCCAGAATGGAGTAGCCCACTACGTCATTCAAAATGGCGAAAGTGTAAAATACTCTCATTTTATCTCTAACTATTACAGAATGGCGTTTGTTAAAAAAAATTTAAAGTCAGTTTTGATTAGACAAGTTATTGCAAAGCAGTGCAAATGATGAAAGCAGAGAGGTAGAGAGAGGGGTGGACAGGTTTTTTGTTAAGTGAGGTGGAGTAGATGCAAGAGATCATACTCTATTGAACTCATTCTCTCAACTCTCTGCTGCTCTTGTTAAATAATTAATTTTTGCAGAGGAATGTTTTTTCAAACGCTAACTTCATTCCTTCCAACTTTTGTATTTCGCGCTGTTTATTTGCTGTCTAAAATTTTTTTGGTGAAAGCGACTTTCTATGTCACGGAATAAAGTGGAAGGCCTTGTACAATATATTGGAAATTTGGCCCGAACAGTCTTTCTCCTAATTTAGATCATTAGGTTATTTTTACTGAAACATTAAGCTGAGCCAGTCCAACACTTATTTATATGAAAACAAGTATAAAGTTTGATTCAACCAATTAGGTAGAGTTGAAAATTCTTAAGTTTTTTAACAATGGATTCTTGATCTCGGAATTGTCCTTAAGTTATTTTTCTTTTATAATTTTAGTTGCAAAAGAAGGGACAAAATGACATATATGACGTTGCCTTAACTGTGAGTAACTTTTGCTTATGATTACTTTCTGTGCTGAGCCGGTCAGATCATACGGAAAAGCGCATTTTGGTGAAACGGAGCTGTTTACCTTCACCTGTTTCCTAATCGATCATGATAGTACATAGAAAAAGTAAGAAAGTAACTCGGTTGAATAATTGGAGAAACTTTTGTGTTAGTGTGTTAGTTTTTCCACTAATATATTTAGAGTCCGTTTCTCTAGAACTAAAACAAAAAGTGAAGAAGAAAGTCGGCCGATGCCAATTTATTTAAAAATGGCCGATGCGCCGATTTCAAAATCGGCATCGGTCGATCCCTACTGTATACCATAAAATGGAGAATATGTAAGCGATTTTTTTTTTCACACACATAGTGCATACACCAAGAAGCAGAAACATGGTGGTAAAGAGAATGAGATAGGAGATACTAGCATTTAAAATTATTTTCTAAACACTTTTTAGAGTTAAAATTTTGTCCGTGTACCCATGTTTATGCCTCTCAGGTTAGTAAAAAGATAAAACGCGTTGACATATTCTGCATGGTATGGTATAGAGCTTTCAATGAAAACCCCGACAAAAAAGATGCTTCTTCACTATTCTTTTTACTTTTTGTCACTATTGCTGAAACTCTTTGGCACTATTGCTACTAACTTTTTGCTTTCTTTGGCGGGGTATTTATACAAACATTGTTGAAATCGGTACTAAATTCAGAAATAATATTGCAGTTTACAAACAATTGTCGAAATGAATGAAACAATGACAATAAATTTTACCTACTCCAAAGGTAAGAGAATGTAGAGGGCGGGTGGGCGAAACTAGGCAAAATTGGGGGAAATGTGTGAAGGAATTGGAGAAATTCAGAGGAAGGTAAACAAAAGTAATAGGAATTATTGTAGAAAGTGGAGAAGGGCAGGGTAAAGTGGGAAATACTGGGCAACAGTGCAAAAATGTATGGAAGGATTGGATAACGTCGCGGTAGGGTGGAATAACGTTACAAATGTGAAGATATAACTAGAGAGAGTAGAAAAGGTCTGGGGATAGTGGGCGAAATTGGACAAAAGTGGAAAATGACTGGAGAGAGAAAATGACTGGAAGATGGTGGATGAAGTGTTGCCGAAACTGGGCAAAAATGAAATTGTTGTCAAGGAAGGTTAGATGATGATGGGCGAAACTCGTCAAAAGTGTCCGGATTGATTGGATAAGGTCGGGGGAGCATGGGCGAAACTGGGAAAAAGTAAAAAAAAAATGGCTGGATTGTGGTCAAAACTGGTCGAAAATAAAAAAATTGTCTGGAAAGTCAGGGAAAGGTGGGCTAAACTGGGCAGAAGTTGGATAAATGTCAGGAGCGTTTGAAGAAAGTCGGTGTGGGTTGGGCAAATTGGTCAAAAATAAAAAAAAATGTCTAAATGGACTGGAGATGGTAGGGGGGAAGGTGGGTGAAACTGGGTAAAAGTGGGGGAAATCTCTGGAAGGATTTAGAATATCAGAAGAAAAGAGTAGTGCTGGGGAAACTTGGCAAATGAGGAAATGGGTAGATTGAGATAGATGGGAAACAGCTTTTTAATCTTGAAACGTAAGTTTTTCGTAGGTGATTGTAGGAGTAGCTTATGGGCAACGTAGAAGTCCCATAATGGGCACTTTTTGAGAAACGTGGGTACCTGTTGAGGAACATATGGGCACCATAAATGTAGCATATGGGCATTATAGGAGTAGCTTAAGGGCACTATTCGAGAAGCATGGGTACCTGTTGAGAAACATGGGCACCGTAAATGTACATATGGCATTGTAGGAGTAGCATATGGGCACTTTTTGAGAAACGTGGGTACCTGTTGAAGAACATAGGGGCACCGTAAATGTAGCATATGGCATTGTAGGAGTACATATGGGCACTTTTTGAGAAACATGGGCATTGTAGGAATAGCATATGGTCACCTTTCGAGAAACATGGGTACCTGTTGACAGACATATGGGCACCGTAAATGTAGCATATGGGCATTGTAGGAGTAGCATATGTGCACTTTATCAGAAACATGGGTAACCGTTGACAAACAAATGGGCACCGCAAATGTAGGATATGGGCATTGTAGGTGTAGCATATGGGCACCTTTCGAGAAACAAGTATCTGTTGAGAAAATAAATACAGTACATGTATCGTTTGGAACAAATATTTCTTTCACTTTTTGAACTCCACCCACTCCCGGTTTCAGTTGTGTTTCGAGGTCAATCACCTCGGCTGCTGTTCATAGTTGGGTAAATTATGAGGGAGGGATCGGGTGGATGGGAAAATTGATTTGTATGTTTTAAATAGTGTTGCCCCGATGCATCGGCCGGGCCGATGAATAGGCCGCCGATGCAATCATCTAGCCACATCTGCGTGGCATCGGCATCGACATAAAAATTGAATCGGCCTGTTGGCTGATGAAGTTGCGGATTAAAAAAAAAGAAAATATAATTTGTTGCAAAGTTTGCTTAAAATTTGCTTAAAATTTGCTTAAAATTTGCTTAAAATTTGCTTAAAATTTGCTTAAAATTTGCTTAAAATTTGCTTAAAATTTGCCTTAATATGAACCAAAATCAATTAAAAAACAGCATTTTGAGTAGAAACAATCGGCCGATGCATCGGCGGCGACCGCTTCAACAGTCTGCTGCATCAGCGCATCGGCCGATTCGAATTTTAGCCGCATCGTGGCAACACTGGTTTTAAATGACTAAATATTAGTGCTCCCCATGACTCCCTGTTTGGTCTGAGTCAGATTCACTGACTGGAAGTCATTACTCTGACTCTAAATGTTGGGAGTCGATGCACGGAGTCATGACTCGCGAGCCACGTTATAGAAAATATGGAAATTGGGTAGGACAATCCAAAAGAAAATTTATCTATTCATTTAATAGTAAAAGTAGATTAGTAAAAATATAGGAAATAAGTCCGATACGCTCACTTGAGAATATTTGAAAAGAGTCATGAATCGGACCCCGAAACACAGAGGAGTCATAGTCATTAAATGACTCCGACTTCCGAAAATCCTGAGAGTCAAGAGTCATGGAGAACACTACTAAATATTCAGTCGACTCTTATTCTGGGTTACAAATCAAGACGTAATAAACTTTAAAATTAATTATCGATAAAATTAGCAACCTTTCGACAAAGGTAACTAATTCATTAAATGTTGAAATGAATATAGCTCATTAAATGACTCCTGACTCTCAAAAAATTTTGGAGTCAAAGTCATGAAAGTCAGAATTAGAGTTTACGGGAACACTACTGAGAATAGAGAGTGGGTATTGTGGGAATTTGAGCATAAGACTCAATCTTTTCTACTGTTCTCATAAATGAGACTGTAGACTCCTCACCTTGCAATGAATGACCAGAAAGGAGGAGATGGCATGTGCTAATGGAAGCACAGGTGAGTTTTGGAGTTGTATTGAGATTGAGAACAGGATTCCACAAATTGGTTCTGTAGCACAAATGGTAGTTCGTTGGGTCCGGAGTACCCAAGACGTGAGATCATACCCTACCTTAGACCAAATTTTTGTGGCAATCCCTGTCTGAATCTCAAAGTTGCGGGTGAGCCCCACCACAGTATTGTTTAATTTCATTTAGCCCAACTACAAACTGACCATATAACTAACTACTGCCATGCTTGACTAAGTTTCTAGTATGGATTAGCTTTAGTAAGTTAATAAAACCTTATGTTAATTTCTACACATTTAATAAATTAGTTACTTTAGTCCGAAGCTTGTTTGTTTTATCGATAATTAATTTTAAAATTAATTAATTCTTAAGGAACTTTTTCCCTTTGTGTGGGTACCAACATCCACAATAAATTAGAACTTTGCGACGAGGAAACTAGATTTTTACCATCCACGTAAAGATATAATCCAAGCCAAGCTTACATACAGTACAATCAGTGTTTTTGGGACGACTGGAAGTTACTTTTGACCCATGCTATTTGCTGGAGAAAGGGGTGCTCCAAAAATTATTGCCAGTAAGACTCCTTAAAGCAAATTTTTTTAGATGATACTGTTTACATGTTTCAGAAAGATTATGCTAAAGTAGAGAGGAGAATTTTTTTAATCAAGTCTCTGTGACGTCTAGAAAAAAAGTTACGATTTTTTGAAAATTGTACTTTCGTAACATTCTTTTCGGACAATGTACATGAGAAGTTAGGTATCCCAAACGAATGTTCCGAAATTACAATTTTCAAAAAATCGTAACTTTTTTTCTAATTATATTATATATAGTATTTATTATACAGTGTGTTCAAATAAGAAAGCGATATTTTTGAGAAATGAATTTGCGAAAAATGAAAAATTGATTATATGTCAGACTTTTTCACATATTGTGGCACGGTGGTCAATTTTCCCTTCTTCAATTATTTCTCTAAAATGTCATTCCGATGGGGTATTTTTCTTAATTAATTATTATGATACCCTTTCGGGTTTAATCCGTGTGGGAAAGATTAGCAATGTTGGGACTGGGATCGGATTACCTCCTTTATCTCATCTTCCGAGATAAATCCAACTTTCCCAGATGTATATCTGGTGGCCAGATGTTTCCGAGTTCTGGATCTTTGAATGTTCCGAGGATCTCATATGATCTGCGGGTGATATACATCCAGAGTGATCTGAGGATCTCACAGATCTGAGATGATCTGCGGATCACAATGATTCGGGATGATCTGCGGGTAGTACAGATCTTGGATGATCTGCGGATCACAATGATCCGGAATGATCTGCGGATCACACAGATCTTAGGCGCTCTGCGGGTTGGACCAATCTATTACAATAAGGACTATGGGTACCGGACCCGTTCAGAGTCTGGATCTAGTTATCGGACTCGTTCCAACTTTGGGACAGTAACTACTCTAATCCGAGGTCTGGTACTGTAGTCTGAACTCTCCGGTGGGGGATGCGATAATCCTGAAGGTGTGAGTTGTGGAAAGGTATGAAGAGGAATAAGATTGGGTTCATTGACCTCAAGTATGTTTTGAGTTGTAGTGAGGTATGAAGAGGAATGAGATTGGGTTCATTGACCTCAAGTTTGTTGTGAGTTGTGAAAAGGTATGAAGAGGAATGAAATTGGGTCCATTGACCTCAAGTATAAAGCATGCGCGTAAAGGTAGGGTAATTTAGGTAAGGGAAATAATCAATTATTTAACAATTTTTAGTGTAAAACCGTTCAAATTAATGAGGAAAATTATTACAAAATACGTAAAAATACTTAATCAATTCAATTAATAATATTTGGTCCCAAAATCCTTTTGGGAGTTTCTAGACTAAGTCACAGTGAATAGCCAGAGTGGAAGTCGGCATTCTGGAGGTTATATGTCGGACGAAAAGGGAGCACTATCCATCGATATGGTGGTTACTCGACGTCCGCACTCGTACCAAGCTACTTGAATAAGAGTCGGATTGTAAGAGTGCATGCCAGCGGGTGTTGGGGTAAGGGTTCACTTTTGTGTCTGACACAGAGACGAAAAGTGGAAAAGGCCATTCACCTTTGTGGATTACTCACGAGGTGTCCGTACGGTTAGGGTTGTTAGGGACCTTTAGGGGCGCAGAGTTTTTATGCACATGCGCAATAGGTTTTTTCTTTAACTCTGATCATACAAGGCNGAAAAGGCCATTCACCTTTGTGGATTACTCACGAGGTGTCCGTACGGTTAGGGTTGTTAGGGACCTTTAGGGGCGCAGAGTTTTTATGCACATGCGCAATAGGTTTTTTCTTTAACTCTGATCATACAAGGCAATACTCACAACTCCTCTTTTCTAGTTGTTTACAGTTCATCGTAGTTCGCATAGTGNACTCTGATCATACAAGGCAATACTCACAACTCCTCTTTTCTAGTTGTTTACAGTTCATCGTAGTTCGCATAGTGGTCATTTTGTACACTACCAAATAGGAAATAGTAAAATTAAAAGTGTAAATTGTTTTGTTTATAGTTAGTAATTGGTGATTGGTTTATTTATTTAATTTAATGGAGACTTGATTTGAGTTCGGCTTTATTGAGTGAAGAAAAACGCTCCTTAAAGAAACTGTGGAAGCTCTAGACATTCGTATGTAAGGTGCCGAAGAGAGTATCATACCAAGTTATGACTATTAGCTATTAAGTACTCAAAAGAAGGTGGAAAACCTCACCAAAGGGAAAAAATCCTTACAAACATGGGTGATCAACCGGGATTTTTTCCACAGTAGAGCTCAAATTAAGTAGAGGAGTGTCCTTGTATGATCATTTTTGCCCGTTATTGCGCGCAATTTAACGTAATTAGAGAAAAATGCATAAAATGAATACGCGGTTTAAGAACCAAAGGCGACCCATTGTTGGTAAGGTGATGCAGAAGGTAAATGAAGCTCATGACGAATGGATCAGTGAAGACTCTGGAACCGAGGGAGGTAGTAACCAAGAAGGTAGGAAGTCCCCAAGCAAACAGAAACTTTTCCGGGGGGAAAAGGAATCATGGAAATTCTCACAAGGATAGTTTGGGATTGATAACGGAAACTCTTAGAACATTAGTTGATGAGGTTAGACTTTTGAAGGTGAACTCTACGCCTAAGGCTTTAGACGTAGGTGTGGATCGTAGGTCGGTAGCCACAGACAAATCTGATCCGAGATTTGATACTCTAGGTAGAGATCATGAGGGTAGTTTGTCTAGGGCTCAGAGTGGGAAAATCCCAATGGCAGAAACTCGAGAAAGAGTTCAGGGGAGATTTTCGCCACGGAGAGAGGTAGGAAGGGAAATCAACTATGAGGTTCTAAAGGGTTCAGATGTAAAAATTCCAAAGTATAGGGGGAGTGTTGAGAAAATTCAACCTTATGATTTCATTTTAGAATTGGAAAAGTTTCAAATGGCACGGGGATGTAGTGAGGAAGAAATGATTAAAGTAGTTTTACCAATTGTTTTGATTAAGGAAGCAGCCATGTGGTATAGGTTCATAGGGTCAGAATTAGTTAGCTGGTATGTTTTCAAGAAGGAATTCCGTAGGAAATTTGAACCAGTAGACTATCAGCGAAAGTTGAACAGGGCTCTATTAGATAGAACGCAAGGGAAAGATGAGAGACTGACAGATTACATATTGATAATGTGTAATTTGTTCAATAAATTAAACTACAAACCTCATGAAGAGGAAATGGTAGAGAAAATTTGGGATCTCATGAATCCAGGTTCAAGACGCCGAATTGAACAAACTGGGAAGACTTTCTATAACACCAAGGAATTATACACCGAGGCGTAGAATGTTGAGCGAAACATCGCCAAAGACAAGGCTTACCATGAACCATCAGCAGAAAGTGAGATTGATCCTGGGTTGGGTTATAAGAGCAAGGTTGTTCTTCTCACGGATAAAAATGTGAATCGTCAGGAGGATTGAACCTTCCGAAATCAAGGGAGGATGGGTTTTGATAGCAGGCAAAGACCTCAAGGGGGTCAAAACTTCAAACCACCCTATCTCCGATTACTTCCACCCAGGGAAGTTCAGAAGCCAGCTGAACCGGAGGTTCAGGAACCAAATCCAACTCAACATTGTTTTCAATGTAAACAACCAGGCCATTGGAAGCGAGGATGTCCCCTGAATCGATCGACCCAAAGATCCAGTGAGATTTTCAAACCTGAGGTTACTACACAGCCCAATAGGATTCCAGAGCCTTCTACTTACAACATGGAAATTATGAAACCATTGGAACAAGATCTTCTTCCAGTTGTTCCCATCAAGTTGCTTAACAACGTTTATTTGGCGTTGCTGGATACTGGTTCCTCTATTTTTTTGGTGGGAGGTCAAATTTTGGAAATCTGCCGTGAACTCAAAATCGGGACTAACTATTATCCCAAGTCGATTTGTCAGGCACACGGTAGTTTTGCTACGGAGGAGATAGTCGGTCTCCATATTGAGTGGGATGGTGGAAAAACGCTTCATACGTTTATTATCAGTCCCAATCAGTCGAGAACAGTTTTATTGGGGAGAGACTTTTTGAAAATTTTCAATGTAGGGGTTTTTCCCAAAGAATGGTCTTTTGGAATTGCCGAGCCTCAACATAAATTTATATTTTCAAAATCTGGTTTCGCTAATTCACCCTTCTCTTCGCCGGGAAAAAGCGGGGGGGATTCGAATTTCCTTTCTCCACCCAAAATGGATTTGAATAATTCTTTTAAAAAGAATTATCAGAGTGAGCTCAACAATGATTCCACAAGCGAGAACCCTAATGTAGGGGATATTAGTAAGAGTTGTGATGTGTCTCATGCTCCAGCGCGGATCCAGGAATCCGGCACTTCGATGGCTTCAGGTCCTCACTCTTCGACTGAAAATTTTGAAATGGGTTACGGAGATGGATTTTTCTTTCCTGACCCTGATTGTCTTAATGGTTTGGAGGCGGTTTGTCTTAGTGTGGACGACATTCACTCTCAGGAGGTCGTTGATAACCTGATGGGTGATGTTGACATTCCGAAAGTTTACTTTGATTAAGTGAGGAATGTGGTCACAAAATTTCTTTCGATTTTCACTAAGAGACCGGGTTTTTGTAAAGTTTTCGAACACCGCATTGATACTGGCAATTCCAAGCCCATCTTTTGTCACCCATGGTCTATCACCCCTGAAAAGCGGACTCGGCTCTTGGAAAAATTGGAGGAGCTCATCGTGAATGATCTTGTAGAACCCTCAGTTAGTCCTTGGGCAAGTAATGTTTTATTGAGACCCAAGAAGAACGGGAGTTTCCGATTCTGTGTCGATTATCGACAGGTCAATGAGGTGACAAAGGGTGACAAGTACCCTATGCCCAGGATCGACGATTTACTTTGTTATTTGGCCAATGGGCATTATTTGTCAAAATTTGATCTCTCCGATGGGTTTTTTCAAATTGGAGTGGCATTGGAACACAGACCAAAAATCGCCTTTATCACTACAAGGGGGTTTATACCAGTTCAAGAGAGCTCCTCAAGGGATGAAGAATTCACCAGCTTCATTTCAAAGGGCACTAGATATAGTGACTCACAAATTACGTTTCAATACGCTTCTTGGATTTTTTGACGATTTGTTGATTTTTGCAAGAACACTGGATGATCATGTGGAGCATTTGAGAGAATTTTTTCAAACAATGAAGGATGCAGGATTTACTGTTAATCCGAACAAAGCTAAATTATGTAAAGAAAATGTCACTTTCTTAGGGTTTATAATCGATAAAGGAAAATGTCTTCCCGATTCTGAGAAAGTTTCGGCTTTAGACAATTATCAGTTACCAAAAACGGTAAAGGAAATCCAAAGATTCCTAGGATTTGTTGGTTATTATAGGCAGTTTATCCCTGAGTTTTCGATTAGAGCCGCTCCTTTAACTGAATTATAAAAGAAGGATACAAAGTTTATTTGGAATCAGGAATGTCAAAAGGCGTTTAATTATCTGAGGGAATCGTTAAAGAAACAGGTTCAATTGACTCTCCCAAATTTGTCTCAGCCATTCATAATACAGTGTGATGCTTGTAACGAAGGGGTTGGAGCTGTTTTATTACAGGAAAATAATGGAATTAGGTAACCAGTTTGGTTCATTAGCAGGAAACTTTCTGGGTCCGAGAAAAATTACTCCATCACAGAAAAAAAATGTTTAGCCATAATTTATTCTATCAAGAAATTCAAAGGTTATATAGAATTTACCAACTTTACTGTTAAGACAGACCACCAGGCATTGAAATGGATAAAACAGATGAAGGAACCCACTGGTAGGCTTGCTAGGTGGGCTTTAGAACTACAAGGTTACCAATTCAATGTCGCTTATCGATCAGGAGCTCTGAATAGGACACCAGACGCTTTATCTCGTGCATACGTAGTAAACGTGATAGATTTTGAAAACATTCCTTCAAAAATAGAGCTTATAATAGCCCAAAAAGAAGACCCTGAATTAGACCCAATTATTGATTACATAACTGAACATAAACTACCGGAAATGTCTCGAGAGGAGAATAATCATATCATCAGAAAATCGGAATTCGGATTTGTAGACAGTGATAAATGTTTGCATAAGTACATTGGAAACAAATATTGTCTTTGGGAAGAAGATAGCTCAGGTTGGAGAATTTGGATTCCGAATAAATTGAAAACTGACTATCTTAGTTACTTCCACTCAGATGTTTTGGCAGGACATCTGGGAGTCTCCAAGACTTATAGGAAATTAGAGAATCGAGTCTGGTGGAAATCTATGAGGTTAGATACTTTTCGCTACATTAGGGCATGTAAAGAATGCCAATTAGCAAAACCATGGAAGTTAAAACCAACAGGCCTAGGGAATTCAGCCAAAACGTATGGGCCATGGGAAATGTTGTACCTAGATTTGATGGGACCATATACTAGGAGTTCAAATCAGAACAAATATTTATTAGTAGTGGTGGATAACTTTACAAAATGGGTAGAGTTATTTCCACTTAGAAAGGCTACTGCAAATACTGTCATTAAAAGTTATGGAAATTATGTTGTCGATGGGGTTTTCCAAAAATTATAGTAGGGGATAATGGTCCTCAATTTGGAAGTAGTAATTTGTTTAAAAATTGATGCACAAGTTTTGGAATTAGGTCATTTTTTACTCCACTCTCAGACAAATGTAACCGAGAGGTATAATCAGACAATCAAATCCATGATTATAGCCACTATTAATAATTGTAAAGAATGGGACAAATTTTTAGACAAATTATCATTCGCATTTAGAACGAGTCTAAGTAAAGCATCGAATTTTTCTCCCGCATATCTGAATTTTGGAAGAAAGTTACGAACTCCATTTGATAATGTCATGGGAATTAACGTGTCTGGTTATGAGGAAATTGAGAATATGGCAACAAAGATGAAGTATATACAAGAACTGGCAAAGAGCGAACTTTTGAATTCTCAGAAAAATCATCTGAATCAATTCAACAAGAATGGTCGCTCGGTGAACTTTGAGATTGGAGATTTGATCCTGAAGAAGTCACATCTACTGTCCAACGCTTCAAAAGGTATCACTGCATCCCTTACCAACAAATACGAGGGTCCTTTTGAAATAACGGACAGAAAAAATAGTGATATTTATTTTATAAAAAATTTAGAATCTGGAAAATTTGGGGGAGAAATACATGTTTCAGACATTAAGCCTTATTATTTGTTACAGAATGGAAATGAACAGATTGATGGAGACGGGAATGAAGAAGAAGCGAAGATCTGCTTATCACAGAGCGAAGGGAGTCATGAGGTCAGAATTACGGAAATTGGACATAAATCCAATAACTCAAAAGGAAACCAAGTCGGTCAACTTGATGACGTTTCAACCAGACCCTCCTCAGCTCATCCCACTCGAGAAATTTCGTATGACTTGGTCCATGGAACCAGGGAACGTGAAAATTACGGTCACCCACAGGAATTTGGTGACAGTAGGAAGGAAATTGGAGGTTCAACCATCAAACAGAATTGTAGGTCAGATGATACCCCCTGCTCCAAGAGCTTACCAAATTCTAAAGGCCAAGGGGTGTGTCTTGAATCAATGTATTCAGATACATTTAAACTGTCTGGAAAACCAGAAAATAAAAAATGTCAATCGGTCAGAAAAAATTTTGAAGAATTTGGCGGTGGAAGAAAGCAGAATTTTGGAGACGGAGAAAAATTTACAAGCTTATCACATTCAGAAAAAAGCAGAGGAAAGGTAAAAGGCAGAGAGAAAGAGACAGGTGGAACAGAAAAAGACAAAAGAAATCAGGAAACAGAGACAGTTGTTGGAAAAGAAAGCAGAAATGAAGAGAGCAGAAGAGTTAAGAAAGCTGGGGAAAAGCAGTGGAAAAGATACGGAATGTGACTTTGAAATTGAAAAATCGAGAGAAGGAAAGAGATCGACAGAAGAGAGAGAGACAGAAAATGAAACAAGCAGTAAAGAATGCGGAAGGAGAAAGCTTGTCAGAGGAACATTTTGGACCAATGGTAAGAATTTTGCCGATTATGGAGATGGAGAAAATAAACCATGGAACATCAGAAGAGGCCAAAGAGTTCTTCCGGTCATTACCACGAGACCTAATGGAACAAATTAAAGAGTCTTAGATGCAGAACCCAAAATTCTCTGCAACAGTGGATTCTGAAAATAAGATTAAGTTCAAAGAAGATGAGGATTGCAAAATAATTGCAGTTTTAGATGATGATGATGATGATGATGATGAACCAACGTGTCAAATCAACATCAGAAAGGAAATTTTGCTATTATTTTTTGAAAATATGTCACTTATACTCAGTTCTTAGTTATCTTACTATTATTTTTATTCACATGTCTACATATTTAGTTTGTAAAGTTAGTTTCGTGGCTTCTGAAGGGGGGGTTGTGAGTTGCGGAAAGGTATGAAGAGGAATAGGATTCGGTTTATTGACCTCAAGTATGTTGTGAGTTGTAGTAAGGTATGAAGAGGAATGAGATTGGGTTCATTGATCTCAAGTTTGTTGTGAGTTGTGAAAAGGTATGAAGAGGAATGAAATTGGGTTCATTGACCTCAAGTTTAAAGCATGCGCGTAAAGGTAGGGTAATTTAGGTAAGGGGAATAATCAATTATTTAACAATTTTTAGTGTAAAACCGTTCAAATTAATGAGGAAAATTATTACAAAATACGTAAAAATACTTAATTAATCAATTCAATTAATAATATTTGGTCCCAAAAGCCTTTTGTGAGTTTGTAGGCTAAGTCAAAGTGAATAGCCAGAGTAGAAGTCGGCATTCTGGAGGTTAGTAATTGGTGATTGGTTTATTTATTTAATTTAATGCAGACTTGATTTGAGTTCGGCTTTATTGAGTGAAGAAAAACGCTCCTTAAAGAAACTGTGGAAGCTCTAGACATTCGTATGTAAGGTGCCGAAGAGAGTATCATACCAAGTTATGACTATTAGCTATTAAGTACTCAAAAGAAGGTGGAAAACCTCACGAAAAAGAAAAAATCCTTACAAAGGGAATATCAAAATCGGTTCTCCAGACTGTGAGAACTATTTTTCCTGTCTCTGAGAAAGTTGAACAATAACTCTAATCTGGGGACTCCTATTGTCCTGATCTACGGGGGATCCGGTGTCCACTCTCTCTGACATCCCCGGGACTTCTCGATCCGCGGGTGAACTGGGTTCTCCCCGGACTACTCTGGGATCTCCGGATCACTTGATCCGCGGGTGAACTAACTTCTCCCTGGACTCTCTGGGAGTTCTTTTGTTCAACTAATCCGAGTCTAAGGAACTTACCGGTGGACCGAAATCCACATCTCCCGATACCTCGAGGTCGGGTTGCACTCTCCCGTTCTGGGGAATTGAGTGGGGTGTCAATGAAGTATTGGGTCCCGGTGTCCCGAGTGTGACCGGCGCGTCCGGGCCTCTGCTTCCTATTTCCAGGTGCCTCGTCCAGCCCAGCCACACCGGAGGTATCGGAGACCGAGATAACTGAAGATAATGTGTGATGTCAAAGGGAACTCAAAGAACTTGTGCTGCTCATTAAGATGTTGTTTTGCCACGCGGGACAACTAGGCATTCCATCCTCAGTGACTGGTAGAATGAAACATTGAATGGGGGCAAGTTGACTAACTGCACCCACAAGTTATTATCACTGTGAAAGGTTTCCTGAGGTGACCTTTTTCCTCTGACATGATTGTCCCTAGTATCTTCGGTTGGAGCTTGAACTACGTAGTTTAGAACGGTAGTTTTAGTGTAAAGTATGGCTCCTGAGACTTTCTTCGGTATCAACAATCCTACAAAGTTTATTTCTCCCAAGGATAATTCTACTAGACAACACACGAGAATTACTCCGACGAGAAGTTCCGTAATCATTTTTTTTTCTATTTCTATTGAGAATTTTGCACAAACCGAAGGGAACGCCGAAGTTGAACTGGTTCCTTTAACTCGTCTTCCCTCTTCTTTTGTTTTCTAAGGTATGACTCCTCTGTTGTTGACCGAATTGGACTTTCCTCAACATTTCTTTCTTCTTGAGTCATCATGAGATCTTCTGGAGGTTCCTTTTCCTGTATTTCCTCCATCGGGTCTATCACTGCCTTAGGACTATGGTATGGTATCATGCTACTTACATGACATAATTCTATGGACTTGTTAACTTTTTTGGATTTCGTAATTCGTAAACTAGTTCAGATACCTTTTTAACTACTACATACGGACCTCTGACCTTTGGTTGGAATTTGTCCGGGACTCCTTTCTAATGGGTGCCCGACAGATTACCAAGTCGCCAACCTCAAACCCACCGGCTATCTTGGTTGCATCATAGGCGCGCTTGTTTATTTCCTACCTTTTCCCTAAGTTCACCCGAACCCATTCCCATGCTTCTTTCATCCTCTCCCTATGATGTTCCAGTGGTAGAAAGGGAAATGCCTTCGTAAAGGACAAATCCATCGGGAACACTGGCTCCCTACCAAACATAAGAAGGAATGGAGTCACTTTCAGGGTGTCATGTATAGAAGTGTTATGTGCAAAAACCAAATGCGGTAAGTATTGGTCCCAAGCAGTTACCCCTGTATCTTTTATAAAACTGGCCAACATTTTGGCTATTGTAGAATTAAACCTTTCGGTCAACCCGTTTGTCTGTGCATGAAATGCTGTCGTGAACCTTCTTCAAAAACCCATCATTTTCCCCATTTGTTCCAGCAGTTTTGACTTGAAACACGTCCTATTGTCCGTTAAAAGTACTCTGAACAATCCAAAAATGGTGATAACATTTTTTACCAGAAATCGCGCTACCTCTCCTGCGGTTGAATCTTTAATAGCCGCGCAGATTACATACCTTGACATGTAATCTGTGACAACAGCGATAACTCTATTTCCTTGTACTGTTTCTGGGAAGGGTCCTAAGAGATCCATTGAAACCATACTAAAAATCTCGGGATTCTCAAACATCTCAAAGGCGTTTATTGGTTGTAGGAAACCTTTCCTTTTTTGGCAGTAACTTGTGAAAGGCGCACCTCTGACATCTCCTAAAGAAATCTCTCGTTTCTTCTTCTATGTCTGACCCGTAAAATCTAATCACTAATTTGTTTATCAAATTTTTCTTTCCCACATGACCTGCGCACGGAAGCGAATGGTACAATTCGATCACCACTCCTCTCATCACTACTGGTAATACGATCCTTCTCCCAAGTTCCTTTCTGACTTTCTGAAAAGAACATGGTCAATTACTTTGAACTTATCCTGAGAGTCCAGATCCTATAGGATGTGTACAAAAAAATCATCCGTCAACTGGAACCACTCCCAGTCCACGATGTTAGTTTCCTTTTCTAGACATTCACAATCGTCTTTCCCAATCCTGTACATTGGTATCTCGGTCACTTTTTCGGAGTCCAATTCCTTGTCAAACGGGTTTCTACTCAGAGCATCGGCTACCACATTCTTGGGCCCCGGGAGATACTGAATGTCATAGTCAAACTCGGCTAACTTCATTTTCCATCGGTTGATCTTGGTCTTGATTGGGTCTTTGGCTGCTTTCAAGTAGGTGAGCGGAAGGTTGTCTGTCCTCAAGGTAAATCTTCTCCCAAAAATGAAACCTCTGAATCCTTCCAGCGCACACAGAGCAGCTAGACACTCTTTTTCGGGAATGCTGTAATTCCTCTCGTACCCTCTCTTGAGGGTTCGACTTGCAAAAGCTAATGGTATTTCTATCTTCACGGTTCTTCCGGACGCTGTTATACTTTCCTTGACCTGTGCGATATGGGCCCCAACGCCATACTCGCAAGCATCTGTGGAGACTATCAATGGTAAAGAAAGATCCAGATGGACCAGGGTTGGTGCATCTGCCAGAGCGTTCTTTATGTCCTCGAACGCTGACTGTTCTCTCTCTCCCCATACTCTACCCGAATTGTCTCTCAACATGTCCGTCAACGGCTTCGCAAGGAGCTGGTGATTCTTGATGAACTTTCTATAAAAACCGCACATTCCTAAAAATGATCTCAACTGCTTTAAGGTCTCGGGCGCTTTCATTCCTCGGATCGATTCTACCTTCTCTAGGTCAGTCTGTACCCCTGTCTGATTTACTGTCTTAATAGTTTAATTTCCGTATACCCCAATTTACATTTCTTTGGTTTCAAAGCTAAATTTCCTGATCTTAATTTTTGTAATACTAACCCCAAACGATGTAGCTGAGATTCCCAGTCGTGACCTACCACTACTATGTCATCTAAGTAAACTGCCATCCCGTTATATCAAAGCTCGTGGAACAACGTATCCACAAGTCTTTGCCATGTCGCTGGTGCTGACGACAAACCAAAAGGCATCCTTTTAAAAAACGTATGAACCCCATTCGCAAATAAACCCTATTTTCTCGACTGAAGCCGCATCAACCTCCACCTGGAAGTATGCGCTCACACAGTCGATGGTCTAAAAGAATTTGCCCCCTGCCAATGCTTCTATAACTTCCTGTAGGGAAGGTAAAGGATAATGGTCAAATTTTGTAATTTTATTTAGATCTGAGTAGTGAACACAAATTCATCTGTTCCCTTTTTCTTAACGAATACGATATTAGCTCCGTACGGAGTGGCTGACGCTTTGATGATGTTGTTTTTTAACATTTTGTCGACGTGCTTCTTTACCAACTCCCTTTCAACAGGACTTCTTTTTGTTCTTAACCTTTGTCTTACCGGAGGGTGGTCACCGGTTTCTATTTTGTGCGTTACCAGATTGGTGCATCCTAATTGTTCTGATTTAATTGCGAATCGATCCACAAACATGAAAAGTAATTCTTCCAGTTCTTCCCTTTGTTCTGCCGTCAACTCCGGATTGATGTCCAACTCCGACAGCACTTTTCTCCATCTTTCTTCAGCCTCATCTACTGTGATTTGACGGATCATGTATTCCTCATCCACTGGTCCTTCTTCGACGTTGACTTCGGTTCCTCGTTCAACTGGGTACATTGTCCCGACTACCATCCCTTGGAATAGAGTGATAACCTCTTCTTCTGGTGTTTTTACAGCTGAACTCTACCG
Source organism: Holacanthella duospinosa (assembly GCA_002738285.1). Taxonomy (NCBI): domain Eukaryota; kingdom Metazoa; phylum Arthropoda; class Collembola; order Poduromorpha; family Neanuridae; genus Holacanthella; species Holacanthella duospinosa. The sequence goes on from NIPM01000109.1 coordinate 376,020, forward strand.
GCAAAGGGTCTCCAAACTGCAACGTCTTCTTTTCAAAGTGGACGCTGAGATTTTCTTTTGAGTTGACATCGTTTCCTAGGATGATGGTCCCTGGGGGCATTTCTGGCGTCACATACGCTGTAATCATTAATTTCCTTCCTCCCATCTCCNACTAGGATGTTGGTCCCTGGGGGCATTTCTGGCGTCACATACGCTGTAATCATTAATTTCCTTCCTCCCATCTCCATCATCACTTNCCTAGGATGATGGTCCCTGGGGGCATTTCTGGCGTCACATACGCTGTAATCATTAATTTCCTTCCTCCCATCTCCATCATCACTTGGGTCGTCCCTAGGATCTTGATGGCCTGTTGATTCACCGCGATCACCCGAATCTTTTTAGTCAACTCTTGGATGTCCTTTCCTCCTACGTCTTGTGGGTGTACTAGGGTTATCCCAGCTCCGGTGTCCACCATTACTTTCCTTACTTTATCGTCTAACCTGGCAAAACAGACCACTGCTCCATCCAACGCGTTGGTGGAGTATACCTCTTGGTTTTCTAACTCTTCTTCGGTCTGTATAGGCTCCTTGACACTTTTTCCTACTCTATATTCTTTCAAACTGTCCTCGTCTTTTACCAACCTGTCAATTTCTTCAGTCACCTTAACCTTGCGTTCGTCCTCCCAATTTTCCTTGAATTCTGTTTCCATCAAATCAGCAGGATATTCCCCAGGAATAAGGACTCCCCTCAAAGGCCCAAAAACTACCATCCCTAGTAGCATGTCTTCCGAAACAAGGGCGTCTATCTCCCATCTTCCTTTTCCTATGTGCTCTAATCTAATCCTACTTTTCCCTTCGATGTAGAATGGTTTTCCATACATCATTATGGCAACGTGAACTTTGACTTTGATGAAACCTTTCCGCTGAAGGTACTTAGGATGCAAAATTGTGACCTGTGAACCGTAATCTATTATCCCAGGCAATCTATCTCCCTCCTCCGTCTCCACTTCCTCGACCACCACGAAACCTTTTTCCTCTTCACTAAGTATAGGAAAGGATTTGGTTGGTGGTTGTTTGGTCTCTGCAGAGCGTCCCACCGAAATTACTGCTGGGATCCTTTTCCCGAATCGGATGGTCTAAATAGTCGCTCATTCGGAATAAAGACATAGACAATCCTTTGAGATATGGTCTAGTTTTCGGCACCTAAAGCAAACTTTCGGCTCATGACCCTGAGGTTTTTTTCTTGGTTCATAGTCCGGAAATCTTTTAGTGATATTATCCAACTTCACCTTTAGGTCGCGAAACTTCTCTATTGACTTCAGGGCTTGGGTCAGTGTTGACTCTTCTTTTACTTCCATAGAGTAAACTCCCGTTTCAGTCTCCTTTTTTCTTTTAGGCCGGTTTTCTGCCAATTCTTCTTTTCTTTGCTTCTCAAACTCACTTAGAAAAAAACGCAAGTCCTTCAAGCGGTGACATCTTTTGTCCCTGATGTATCTGCTAGGTCCTGGTTGTAATCCACTCCGGATGAGCTTTACCTTTTCCTGCTCATCTAAATCCCTATTCGTTGCTCCCAGTCGGCCGTACATATCGAAGAAGTACGTCATGGCGGACTCGTTAACCCGCTGATTCCTTCCGTAGATAGCTCTTCCAATCCCTCCATCAAATGCATTTTCAAATTCTTTCATTAACTGAGCCCACGTCATTAACTCCCAGGCATCTTTTGGTCTTCTATATTCATCCGACACTATGTCTCGACTGCAGCTTCCTCTTATTACTTTGAACTATTGGATGGCTTCCTTCTCTAGATACTGAGGAAGAACTTCTTTCTTCGTCTTGTCACTCCATCCAGTTGTAAACGTTTTGAACCGGTCTATAAACTCTCCTACCTTTTCATCTTCGGTTCCCAAGTAAGGTGCCAGCATTCGTTGTTGAACATAACGAACCGGGGACATGTCTCCTTGATGATGTTGGGACACTGCCATGACCGGAGTTTCTCTCTCATCGGGAGCTAGAAGTTGTGACTGATGAGGAACCTGTGGTGGTCTTGGTCCCATTATCCCTAGATTTGGTGGTCCTGTACTCTGGGTGGCGGCCATTGCCCGTGGTAACGCGGCAAGTCCTCCCATAGCGCCTGTTGATCCCACTCTTCCTTCCAATCCGAGTGGAAATCCTTCGAGACCTTGTCCTTGTGTTGGCCCCCCAACCGAACTTACTCTTGGAGCCCTGGATGCCACTTCCATATTCCGCATCTGGTTCCATTGATACATCGCTGCTGGTGGTTACACCACATCTTCTTCTTCCAGTCTCCCATTCAGTAAGGTGACTCCTTTTTTTAGTTTGTCCAACTGAGCTTGTAACCGCTGATATTCCATTTCTGAAAGAGTCAGCCGCTGGTTTCCTCCTTCCTGCTTTCCAGAAACCATTCTCTGATAGTCCTTCCCTGTTACTGGTACCCCGCGAGCATCTGACTGCTTCGGTTCTTCTCTTTCTTCTCTTCCCATCGTTCCTGTCATGATGATACCGGAGCCTCCGGTAGTCACCGTAACTACAGGCTGACTACTTCCCACATTTCCTGTTGATGGTTCTCCTTGGCCATCTGATCCTCCCGGGATCATTTCTCCGGACACGGTAGCCCCTCTTCCCGTACTCGAACCTCTCTGTTGAGTCTCCATTGGGTCTTCGCTTCTAGTTCCTTGGTTCTCCATGACCACAGCAATGGAGTATTCTTTTGATCCAGGCGTTACGTAAACTGCTAACTTTGGAGGTGGATGAAGTTGAGCGTTTCTTCTTCTCCGCAACCTATGCGTAATTAATCCCACTCCGGCACTCGGTGTCCCTCCTGATATTTGGTCAAACCGCCTCCTGTTCCTTAACTGGAAAGCTAACCCTCTCTCAACCAGTTGGGCTGCTGCGGTCGCTGTTGGAGAAGCCAACGGCCTATTCTCCCTGCAAGGTGTTGAGTAAGGTGTACTGGTATGGATTGGTTCCACCCGATCAATCTCTTTCTCTTGATCCAGGATGTTCTCCAATCTCTCAACCCTCCCTAAAGTAACAGAAACAAACTCTCAATTAACCATTTCCCATTGCCAGATCCCTGACGTCTAGGACTAGATCACACAGATCTCTTCTCCAGGTCCTGACTCGCACCTTTTCCCACTCGAGATCTACTTGAACCAAAGGCCGAAGCATGAGGTCACTACTCGATTATTCTTCATTTATATCTTGCCTTCTTCACACAGAATTTAGCACACAGCTCAAGTCCAAGATGTGGTGATTGGGGATTTGCGCCCGTCCCCATCCATCACACCTCTTCCTTTCGACGACAGAGCAGGGATCACCTGATGCGTCTGGCTACGCCGGGCAGCCGTTGTTCGCCTGTACCTCTCCCCATCTCACGTAGACTACATGTTTTTGATTCCTGCGTTTATCCCCTCGCCCTTGCTCCTATAGCCCCAACCACTCCTGAGCAGCGCAGTGGTCGCCAGGATCATAAAGTTTATGATGGTTGTCGTCGTGCCAAGACCGTGCCCTACGGGGTACATATGCATCCTGTACGCGTAGGCTTAACTTCATTGGAATCTTCCACACAGTCGTCTCTCTTTCAGGAACCTCTATTCCCACATTGTCCTTAATAGCTATCCTGGAGGCATTAACCCACTAAGCGTTGTCTCGCCCACACAGTGACGAGTAACCCTATGGTTCTGCGGACATTCCGTCCAAAAGTTTCTGTCTACTTATTCACAACTCCACCTTACTATCCTCAGCTTTAACAAAATCCCAACGGCAATCTTTTCGATTCCTACTGGATCACCGGTAGGACTACTACTCCCTAGCTCTACTTCGTAACTTTACTCCCTAACTCCACTCCAAGCTTTCTACCCCCATGGGCTACCGCTCCACTGATGCAACCTCCACTGGTATCTTTAACGTCCTCCCTCAGGACGGAGAAAAAGGGGTCATTCTACTTAATGGTTCTCGAACCAAGCTCTTCCTACAGTACGGTTATTGAAACTTATTCTAAGCACTCGAATAGTGTCCTGTAGATTGTCAACCCACAGGAGCAAAAAAATTATTACTGCAGTAGAAACAAATAACATACATAGCTCACACATAGCGAATCTCCAATTTGACCTGGCTAATTCCAAATCTATATCCGTTGTAATAATTGTTTTAAGCTCTATTGTTCAACGAAACAATACGTCCTATAAAACCCAGAATAAGGAAATAGGATACATTGAGAAATAGAATTATAAGAACGTTAAGCAGAACCAATAGAAAGAAACGTATTACAACAACACATATAAGATAATCATTTTGAATTAAAAGTTAAAGCCAAAGCACCTAATAATCAATTGAGAGAGTAATTATAATGATACACAACCTTTCGTTGACTTGATGTGATCTTCCAAATGAAGAGAGAGAAAGATGATTTCACTAGTTGCACCGTACTTACTTGACCTGTTCCCGGTCAATGCACCTTTTGTGGCACCGTGGTCAATTTTCCCTTCTTCAATTATTTTTCTAAAATGTCATTCCGATGGGGTATTTTTCTTAATTAATTATTATGATACCCTTTCGGGTTTAATCCGTGTGGGAAAGATTAGCAATGTTGGGACTGGGATCGGATTACCTCCTTTATCTCATCTTCCGAGATAAATCCAACTTTCCCAGATTCATGGTGTTATTGCTTCATCATTCCAACATAACCGTGTGGTTTTCGATAACTAGTTATCACTCAAAGGAAATCCCTCACAGGTTTAGTGGATTGGACTGGTGGTTTGCGGAATATATCTCTTAGAGTAAATAAATATAAAATCTTGAGATAGGCTAGAAATTTGGATTCAAAAAAATTGTATGGTGTTATTGCTGCATCATTCTAACATAACCGTGTCGTTTTAGGTAACTGGTTATCACTCAAAGGAAATCCCTCAGGGGTTTAGTGGATTGGCCCGGTGGCTTGTGGGATATATCTCTTAGAGTCAATGAATACAAAATCTTGAGATAGGTTAGAAATTTGAATTCAAAAAAATTGTATGGTGTTATTGCTGCATCATTCCAACATAACCGTGTGGTTTTAGGTAACTCGTTATCACTCGAAGGAAATCCCTAATCTTTGGATGTTCCGCGGATCTCAGATGATCTGCGGGTGATATAGATCCTGAGTGATCTACAGATCTCACAGACCTGAGATGATCTGCGGATCACAATGATCCGGGATGATCTGCGGGTAGTACAGATCCGGGATGATCTGCGGATCACAATGATCCGGGATGATCTGCGGATCACACAGATCTAGGATGATCTGCGGATCACACAGATCTTAGGCGCACTGCGGGTTGGACCGATCTATTACAATAGGGACTATGGGTACCGGACGCATTAAGAGTCTGGATCTATTTGTCGGACTCGTCCCAAACTTTGGGACAGTAACTACTCTACTCCGAGGTCTGGTACTGTAGTCTGAACTATCCGGTGGGGGATGCGATAATCTTGAAGGGAATATCGAAATCGGTTCTCCAGACTATGGGAACTATTTTTCCTGTCTCTGGGGAAGTTGAACAATAACTCTAATCTGGGGACTCCCATTGTCCTGATCTACGGGGGATCCGGAGTCCACTCTCTCTGAGATCCCCGGGACTTCTCGATCCGCGGGTGAACTAGGTTCTCCCCGGACTACTCTGGGATCTCCGGATCACTTGATCCGCGGGTGAACTAGGTTGTCCTCGCAGTCTCTAGGATCTCCTAACTACTCGATCCGAGGGTAAACTGGGTTCTCCCCGGACTCTCCGGAAGTTCTTTCGTTCAACTAATCCGAGTCTAAGGAACTTACCGGTGGACCGAAATCCACATCTCCCGATACCTTGAGGTCGGGTTGCACTCTCCCGTTCTGGGGAATTCCGTGGGGGTCAATGAAGTATTGGGTCCCGATGTCCCGCGTCTGCTTCCTATCTCCAGGTGTCTCGTCCAGCCCAGCCACACCGGAGATATCGGAGACCGAGATAACTGAAGATAATGTGTGATGTCAAGGGGAACTCAAAGAACAAGTGATTCTCATTAAGATGTTTTGCCACGCGAGACTTCTGACGCTGAGCAGGAATGGAGCCCTGCCGAGTCCACGGTCTTTGAAGGGATGGGGGAACCTTTGACACTACACATACATTTACTGTTTCGATGGGAAAAACCTGAAGTCTCTCTCTCTCTCTCTCTCTTCGTCTCCTAGGGGATCACACCAACTCCAACACTTAACACAACAATCAAAATGAATCCAACTTTCTCTTGTTTAGCCTAATTATTTATTTCACTCTTCTAATTTTAAGGTAATTACTATTAGATTAAGACAATAACTTTTCCTACCTTTACTCTATTTAGATGACAAAGCACTATCTAGATGTTCCTACCCAAAACTTTAAACGTTGAATGAACCCCTTTCTTACCCGAGACACAGCAAGGCATCGGCTTTATCCAATCGGGCGATTACGTCATAGGAAACCGAGTTTCCTTTGTCATGAGTTTTTTTTCTACTTTTTGTCGTTAGTCCAGATGTACATCCCGGATAACCACATCTGGCATAACTGGTTCAAACCAGTTTAAGCCTATGACTCACTTTCCCAGAAATCGATTTTCGCCACAATATTATGAACTGCCTAAGCTACTGAAAACCATTACTACGAAAGTTTCGTTTAAATTTTCTTAGGTTAAAAATTGTCGCAAGAGCCTAATCTGTGAGAGTTTTAAAATTCGAATCCAGGATTTTCGCCTTCTTATTTGAACACCCTGTATATAAATACTTATATTTAGTATATAATTATATACAGTGGGAATAGCTGGGGAGTGGACAATGACACCCAAATCACACACCCCGTCCGAATTGAACAGCATATATGGGAGCAACATTTTTCACTAGTATCATTAATTAATATGAGGTTCAGATTTTACACTAGTAGATTGATAACCTGTAATCTTGTTTTAGAGCGTTAAAAGTAGGTGGGGGGGGGGAAGGCCAGATGCCCAAATGCAAAAAGTGTTTTGTTGGATTTGGGTTTTATTTTTGAAGGAATTAATTTTGCTAATTCATTGTTTTTGCTAACTAATAATAGTTTTACGCTTAATTGTTTTTTCTCATTACTGGAATGGGTCTACCACCACACCTGCGACCAATAGTTATAAAAATAAGTTACCGTTACCTTGAGGATATTTACCAACAAGTGATGGAAAGGTATAATGCCCATCCATCTAGAATTAACCATCAAANAGGTATAATGCCCATCCATCTAGAATTAACCATCAAACTCGAAGTAAGGCTACCACAAAAAATATTAACATCGTTCACACTGTTGCACTTGAAACCAAAAAATCTCGATTCCGAAATTAGCCAAAAGTCAGTAGTGAAAATTCTAAAGCAGAACAATTTTCACCCCTACAAAATGCAAATACTGCACATGCTGAATGACGACGACGCGGATCGGCGATCAGAATTTTGCGAATGGGCACGTGACATGTGCCATAAAAATCGGAATGGACGCGCTGCATTATTTTCGGTGACCAGTGCTCAGTTCATTTAAATGGAGAAGTCAACCGGCAGAATTTCAGGCTTGTAACAAATTGTCCAAAAATTACTTTTACGAAGTCGTAGTTAGTCAGATCCAAATATATGCATCTTGATTAATACTTGAGTAATAACCAGTCATATTGCGATCGCATATTTGGACGTCCTTCATGATTTTAATATTCTATCCACCTTACGCGCAAAATATTTGTGCCCGTCTATGGTCCCTGGGTGGGGTGTGTGAAATTGGGTGTCATTGTCCACTCCCCAGCTATTCCCACCGTATATATTATGTTATATTATATACAGTGCGTTCAAATAAGAAGGCGAAATTTTTGAAAAATGATTTTGCGGAAAATTAAAAATTGAGTATATGTCAAAATTTTACATACATGATGAACTGGTCAAGTTACTGAAAATCGTTTCTACCAAAGTTTTTTTAACTCTTTTTAACTTAAAAAGTGTCACAAGACTCTAATTTGTGGGATTTTTAAAAACGATAGTGCCGAATTTTCGCCTTCTTATTCGAACACACTATAATATATATATAGTATATATAATATGTATACTATATATATTATATTAATATATTAAAAATATAATAAATATNTATGTCAAAATTTTACATACATGATGAACTGGTCAAGTTACTGAAAATCGTTTCTACCAAAGTTTTTTTAACTTTTTTTAACTTAAAAAGTGTCACAAGACTCTAATTTGTGGGATTTTTAAAAACGATAGTGCTGAATTTTCGCCTTCTTATTCGAACACACTGTATAATATATATATAGTATATATAATATGTATACTATATATATTATATTAATATATTAAAAATATAATAAATATAATAAATATTATATAATTAAATATAAATATATTTATTAATGATAATCATTAATAAATTATTAACAATTATTATTAAAAATTACGCCCGCCGCCTTCCCTTTTAATTGTTAAAATGCGTCAGCTAACTTGACTTTCATTTTTTGTTATAATTGTGTATCTAATGCCCTGAACCGATTTTGGTGAAAGTTGGAGAAAGACGGCCTTGAATAACTTGGTCATAGCTGTAAATAATGGAAGTGAAGTTAGTTTTACAGTATGTTCCACATTAAAGTTTCCTGTGCTTTCTTCGCCTTTCACTAAAAATGACAAAGGTGACTTAATGCGCGCATTGAATCAAAAGGTGGAGTGAACTTAGTTCATTAAGGAGTAGAACTAACATAAATCAAATCGACAACAGCTGAGAAATAAAGGGAACGGGTTGAGCAATCAGTATTTATTTAATTTAATCACTATGTAAAAATTTAATTGATTGATCCATAGTGATAAGACAAGTGACGAGGATTTGGATTAACCTCATAACTTAATAAGATCTTTAAAATAATTCACCGAAGGTTCGTTTTCATAAATTTCTGATTATGGATTTAATTTGTTCTGGACACTGAAAATTGGTTCATTTATGAAATTCCTTATATTCACAACTCAACACTGCATTTTATATATCACTCATTGGGGAAGAATAAGTTTACGTAAGATTACAAGTTTTTTATAAATTGGTGCTGAGTTGCATTCATTTTAATTCAGGTTAGAAACTTTATTGTTACCCAAGGACAGTGATGGTCCATCATGTAAACATAATCTGCAGTGGTGAGTTCTGAATAAAAAATTACATTAATAACCTAATCTTCAGAGTCCAAAATAAATTAAATTCAGTATCAGAAACTTATAATAATGAACCTTTTGTGAGTAATTTTTCAAGATTTTATTAAATTTTGAGGTTAATCCAACTCCTGGACAACTGACTTATGACTATGAATCAATTAATTAAATTTTGAAATAGTGATTAAATAAAATAAATACTGATTGCCCAATCCACTCCCTTAATTTCTAAACTGTTTACGATTTGATGCATGTTGGCTAAGTTTACACCACATTCTGTTTCAACGCGTGCATTAAGTCACCTTGGTCATTTTTGAGGAAAGGCGAAGAAAGCACAGTAAACTTTAATGTGGAACATACTGTATTGTTTCACTATAAAATATCTGTTCCGATTAGATACCCTAATCCAAAGAAATGTAGCAAAGCAGAAAGACAGAGAGAGGGGTCGGCAGGTTCTCTGTTGAGTCAGGTGGAATAGATGCCAAGGGATCGTACTTCATTCCTCTAGTTGGTCATTTACCCATTTTTCAGCAGTGGAGTTTGTTTACAAAAATTTTTCAAAATCAGAGTTATTAAACAAGTTTAAGTTGATTTTATTGCAAAGTTATTGCAAAGCAGTGCAAAGAATGAAAGCAGAGAGGCAGAGTGAGGGGTCGACAGGTTCTCTGTTGAGTGAGGTGGAGTAGATGCAATAGATCCCATTTAGCATGGGGCATTAACGCGTTATAAGAACAACGCATATAAGAGCAAAACGATTACCGATGACGGAATAAGTAGTTCCCGTTTTTTGAATATTTTTTTTTCACTCCCGCCTTCCTTGCCTCGAATATTTTATTTGCTGGTACCGTAAGAACGCAATTAGTTGCACATGCTACTGTTCAAATTCATTGTCCTGTATAATTTTTACCAAAGGTGCTCCACGGGCAAGTAGATTTGGGTATGTGATACGTCAATCGATCGGAAATCTTATATAGATTACGAATGCGTTCGTTGTTGGCGCTTAGCTCAAATTTTGCTGTAAGTTTTTCGTCATTTTTACAAATAAATGATGTCGAAATGATTCTTTGAAATTTGTTCATGAAATGAGGTTTCTCACTCAGTCAGAAATGATGCAGATTACTAGTTTAATATTCGTTGCTGACGGTCAAGTCGAATTTTGCGAAACAAATTTGACAAATTTTTTTTTGGTTTGATTAATATGTAGATAGTTGTAACAATAAAGCAGAAATTAACATTGTGTTGTGGAACCAACAATAGAATGCCATGCCTAGTGCATGAGTGGCTGAGATGTTCCTAATTATTGCTCTTAACCTGAACAGTTTAGCTGACCAAATTGTACGTACAATTTGAGAAACTGTATGACCGTGGTCAATTTCCGGGTGTCCGGAAAGTAGAGGCACAACTTTGCGGAATCAATACAGGAAGCATAGAATTAATACATGAAATCACATTTTCATTACATTTTTTTTTCAGTCTGGTACCCTTTGATAGTGAATTAAAAAATGTTTTAGGCATTTTGAAATGTTTGTCGAAAATNTTTTTTTTCAGTCTGGTACCCTTTGATAGTGAATTAAAAAATGTTTTAGGCATTTTGAAATGTTTGTCGAAAATTTTACTTCACTGACATCAGTAGTTAGGGATAGGGGGATCTAGCTGCATGGCCCAGGGATAGGGGGATCTAGCTGCAAGGCCCAGGGATGGGTATGGGGATGAAGCCGCATGGTCCAGGGATGGGGGGATCTAGCTGCATGGCCCAGGGATATTGGGATGAAGCTGCATGGTCCAGGGATAGATAGATGAAGTATCATGTATGGGTAGCGAGATTATTGGTCAACGATCTCGAAGTAAACAAATACAACGACCTTGTCATGAGTAGACCCTAAAAACGCAACGCAGTAGAATGTAAGGGGTACTACGACCCTATAACGTTCGACCTAAATAGGTTTTGAGTTTAACCTTCAGTTTTATGACAAGTTTTTTCTTGTTTACAATAACAATGAGTGAAAGTAAACCTTGGGATGACAGATTTATGATCTTATTTTTTCTAAATAGTGTAAAAATAGACGCGTCGACCTTTAACTACTTGTATAAAAGGGTTTACTGTTCAAAGCTTCAGCCATCAGTTTCAGTCCAACCCTCAGCCATGAAACTAAAGGCTTTAGGAGTGTTTCTATGTGAGTCGTGCAATAACTATCATCGAAACGTTGAAGCATGTATTGAAGACGGTAAGCAATTATTATTATTATTGAAAACAGTGACATAATAAGTTATAATTTCAGAATTACTCCTCGAAAGAAAACGACAGAGGTTGATTGCAGAGTTAAATAATAAGAATGATGAACGAGGTATTTATCTTTTATTTAGCTAGTTAATTCTGTATAATTTATAAATGAAATAAAGAATAAATTTGCTCTTACAGGACCGTCACGTACACCCAAATTTCGCAGACTTGTGGACTATTCGTCCAGCGATGACTCATCATATTACCAACCGCAAGATTATAATTTTGGTGAAAATAATCAGAATTTTGATGAGGAGGGTAAGAACCAGAAGGTATTACTTTGTTATTATTCTAGTAATGTTCTAAAACAATAACTGATTATAGCAGAACAATCAAGTGAGGTGAATCAAGGACTAACAGAACAACCTATGCGAAATTCTGATGAAAATGAACAAGGTAAGAATAATAATATAAGTGGTAACTTTTCTAACTCGTAGTTTCTTCCAGATGAGCTTACTGTAGCACATCTACGAGAAAGAAGATGTCCTAGATGTTCTGAAACTTGTGTGACCGTAGCTCAACTGCAAGCTCATTTGCGAGTTCACCGTGTTGATTATTTTGACACGTTTGCAAACGACAACCAGATTGACATGGGTGATCAAGATATTCTCAACCTCCGACTGGTCACATCTGCAATCGAAGAGAATTATGAAGAATATGAATTAATTCTGGATAATGATCCAATAATCACTGTCCCTTCGATATTTAAGCGAGCTAGACGAGAACTCACAAAGTTGATGAAGGAAAAACTACAAGTAAAACACAACTACAAAATCCAGTTTATATCAAAAATTCATTTTGAGAAACAACAGCCAGATGGAAGTCGTTTAAGTTCTTACCCAGTTTTCAACTCTTTCTTATTCACAGTGAATAATCAGAGTGAGATTCAATTTGTAATAAGCAAATCTTTATTACATTTCAAAGAACGGGTGGATAACTTTACAAACACTGCGTCAAATTTTGTGTTCAAAACTGTACAATATTTTCGTGTCACATTCGCTTATTTTAATCACTTTAGTGCAGGAGGACCCTTTGTACTACCTGCAGTGCTACAAGGAAGAAAGCGATGTCTCATTAACGTTCCAGGAGATGGTGGTTTGTGTTTCAAACGATGTATATATACGCACCAACAGCTAAGACCTATACTACCTAATGACTGGAGGACAAGATCCAATCGATTGGACAGTGTTTCTTATTACGAAATGCTTTTCAATCAACCCAATGTGAGCATTGACTGGACAGGAATTGAATTTCCATTTAGCATTAATCAAGTGAAACGTTTCGAAGAACAGAATACTTCCATTGGACTAACGATAATTTGTTTTGACGAAAATAAACCACTAGAAGAAGATGCTTCAAGGAACACAGTGGACAATGTTATTGATGATGTAATTGGAGAAAATTCAAATGAATCTGGACCTGAAAATTCAGATATACTACCAAATTATACGAGACAAGAAACTGGTGTGAATAAAGTAAGAAGTAAATGTTACACCCTCCATACATGCAAAGAATCAAGACCTATACGGATTGATTTGCTGATGATACTCGGTGAAGTTGGACAGCATTTTGTTTTCATCAAGAATTTACACACTCTGTTATACAGAAGTCATGGAACTCAAACAAACGAAGTATGCCGCTACTGTCTCCATCCCTTTCACAAGAGCACATATGACGAACATGTAAAATATTGTGCTGAACTAGGACTCCAAAAAGTAAATTTACCAACAAATAAATGGCTAAAGTTTGATAAGTACAAACGAACTGTGAAGCTACCTTACATAATTGTGGCCGATTTTGAAGCACAGTTAAATCAAATTACTGATCCGGAAGTCAAAATTTTAACTGGAAATGGAACAAAGAAGCTGAATGTTCACAATCCAGGATCATACTCGTGGTTATGTGTTGATGCTGATAATGCGCAGAATCAAAATGAGAATGTGGTTCAAAAAATGATCAAAGATGTTGTTACATATTCGGAGGAGTTGATGGAAGACATACACGCCAGAGAAGAAATCGCCAAGCATCATATGATAATTTCAGACGAAGACGCTGCAAATTTACTTGATCCTGAATTTATACGTAATCAAAAATCAATCCATCGAGCAGTAAAGTATCGTCAAACAGCCTGGTTGAAACCATTTATTGATTTCAATACAAAGAAACGACAAGAAGCAACGACTAAAATTGAAATTGAGTTTTGGAAACTTGCCAGTAACGGAACGTTTGGAAAACTTGTTGAAAGAAAGAGAGAACGTGTCAACATTCGTGTAATTATCGATAAACAAAGTGCTGCAAAATTCAACAAAAAGCCAACAGTGCAAAGTGTTAATATAATTCACAAAAATTTAGTTTTGCTGTCAATGAAACGTTTAGAAGTGACACTGGACAGACCAGTTGCATGTGGACCCACGTGTTTGGAAATGAGTAAAGTACTAATGTTTGATTGGTACTACAACTACTTTTACAATAAATATGGTAACAATATGAAATTATTGTATACGGATACCGACAGTTTGGCAATGTTCATCAAAACACATAACATTTACAAAGACTGTAAAGACATTGGAAACAAAAAGTTTGACATGTTTGATTATGATCCAAATCATCCATACTTTGGACAATACTTTAATATTGAAAATAAGAAAAAGTTGGGTGCCATAAAAAACGAAATGGCAAATTGTGCAATCACAGAAATGACAATTTGTAAACCAAAACTGTATGCAGTTCGTTATGTCAAGGATGATATTGACTTGGTGACAGGACTCTCCACAACGAGTGTTTATTTCAAAAAGAAAAGAAAAGGAATTCCACGTCTTGCGTTGGAACGACAGTGTCACTATGACGTTTTTGTAAGTGCAATATGTAACCCAATTCAAACATTTGTAACTAGTAGAAGCCTGTGTTCTTTTAAACAAAAAATATATACTGTTGAATCCACTAAGCGAGCAATCAATGGTTTTGATATTAAAAGATTTATTTTACCNGTAAAAAATTTATTTTACCAGATAATATTAATACATTAGCATTTGGTCATAAGGACATAAATTTGTTCTAGTATGTATATATTGTACAACATTCAAGAAAAACTGAATCTCTAATTCGAAATCTGTCATCCTGTTTCAAATGATAATCAATAAATAAATGCCCTTATGGCTTCAAATCTTAAGTGCAGTTTCGAATATCAAATTTCTCTTTCCTCCATTCATTTGGCGTCCAAGTATATGCATTTGACTTGTCTCCCGTGGATTTTTTATTAAACAAACGTATTGACAGTTAGTTGTTAGAGTCCTAAGTGTTTTTTAAAAAAAGTTTTGAGTAAGAAATATTAGGCTAACGTTACGATAATGAGATGTCCTTGTAAAGGCAGAGGAAATGTTTTTGGATTGACAAATTTCTTGCATCAAATCGTCAAGTACAATAATTCTATGACAATCAAGTGGATCAGAAAATTCAGAAGGTAGACCTTGATTAAATTTAATGAAAGGGATTTTTTGCTTGAGTCCATCAAAAAAAGTTTCCTGAAACTCTGTATAGCAATATAGAATGTCGTCGATAGGAGTATCAATCAATTCATGACGCCTTTCTAGAATAGATGCAGTTAAAGTAGACTTTCCTGACTGAGAGCAACCGCTAACAGTCATACAAAATGGTGCTTTGAGACGATAATCAAAATCGACACAACGTTCCATCTCNCCGCTAACAGTCATACAAAATGGTGCTTTGAGACGATAATCAAAATCGACACAACGTTCCATCTCAAGGGTCAATATAAAACTGATAGTTTATTTCAAATATTTAGATAAATTTGTCAAAAAAGTTCTTATGTATGAACTTATAAGAAGTGGCAAAAATGTAAGTAAAATAAATTTTGTTCTCTTCTTGAGTTATGCAAATTGAAGTTTGTTTACTCGTTGGATCCATTTCAATGGAAATTGTAAATTTGTCTGTAGGAATTTGAAATTCTGAAACTGAACATGACAGAAGAGTACGAGATTTGAAAATTTTGATGGCTTCATCTCTTGTAATTGCAATTTTATATTCATTTTGTGTTAGCAGAATAGCATTGTTAAGGAGATGGATTTGAATGTTTGCAGTGGCAGGTTTTTCGTACCGTTTCTGAATCCACTCACCCAAGTGTCTTCCTAAAATATTCATGAAACNGTTTGCAGTGGCAGGTTTTTCGTACCGTTTCTGAATCCACTCACCCAAGTGTCTTCCTAAAATATTCATGAAACGTGTGAGGGAGAGACCAGCTTATGCGGCTTTATGAGCCGCATACTATGTCCGGAGGACATAATCTATGCGGCCTTGTTGGCCGCATACTATGCAGGCTTAGCCTGCATATGGAGACTCTATGCGGCCTTATGGGCCGCATAAAGCAGACATGCTTACCTTTAGATTCGAGTGTCATTTTGAGGGTCTAAAATCCAACCAAAGTTTAACTCAATAGTCTCCAAGAGTTTCAATAACTTTTCGTCTGTAGTTGGTTTGTGACTGAGAAACTGACTGAGATAACTGATCGCAATAAGAAAACTAAATAGAATTGTCACGACAATAGCAAGGATAGTCGATGGTATTGTTTTCACTTTACGCTCTCCGGCAGACGACACATGTCCACTAGTGTCCATAATGACAATGCTGGACATGAAAATATATCTTTGTTTATTTATTAGTTTTTTATACGATTACACCTCTTTGTCTTGCTCAAGTCGAATCTTTATTTTGCTCAACTTTTCAATCACATTACCGTGTTCACCTAATGGAATCTCTAGCTCATTCCCAGAGTAGCTAATGACCACTTTGTTATCCAAATTTGTCCGCACACAGCAATTACAATTGGAATTACTGCATATTGACAAACGATTTAGTAGAGGCCGCAAAAAATTGAAGTAACTCATCCTTCAACGAACACAAACTAACTCTTATCTGTAGAAACTTTGTCTTAATATACCATTCGGTCCTTTCACCACATACGTAACCGGATTTGTCAATTTCACTTTTACAATTTTATGTACTGTCTCATTGAATGTTTTTGAATATCCTTTTTCAAATATTTTTTTTTGTCTAATCAAATACACCAGGGTACCGATTTTTAATATTCCCTTTGGTTTCCGTATTGGTTTTCCGTAAAGTTTTTCAAACACTTCCATTTCTGTTTCTTTGGAAACACTTGATGGTGTACGTCCAATACTTCTGTGGTATAAATTTTGATAGGCTTTTTCAAAATTTGATATTTTTTGCACAAATCGGTTTGTATTATTTTCTGTCATATATCTAGAAATTCGCTGAAATAATGTTCTGATAAATCTTTCCACATATGCACACTTGGGAATGGACAACAAATTGATGAATATTATCATCTTGGCAAAATTCTTTCATTTGTTTACCCATAAACTCTGTACCCGAATCAGATTGAAGATACAATGGTTTTACACCTGCACGATCAATAATTTTCTGAAAACCTTCCAATACATGTGGACAACTTTTCCGTTTAACTGGTTGAATCCATGCTATTTTTGAAAAAAAATCAACAACACAAATCAAATATCGAATTAGATTTACTCCAGCGCTGTATGTCTGCTAAATCTATTCCCCATTTATTATTTATTCCTGGAACAAATATCTGACGTCTTTGGAACTTTCGAGGTGTGGGAATGTGAAGAGAGTAGCCTCTTGATTTCAGTAAAGTATCCTTTACACGTTTTAAACCTGAAAATTTATTTACTGTGTAAAAATTATATGCTCCGCTGTATGCTCCTGGATTTTTAGTATCAGTATAGGCTTCCAACACTCTTGGCGCCATATCGTCGACTGAGACATTATATCATTGAATCTATTTATACATGCAGCGAGTCGATAACGTAAGTAGTCTGTTTCTGAAACTCGTAGTGTCAACAATGGAAAATCGGGTGTTGAGCAATCAAGTATTCTTGAAAAGCTTAATAAAAACAACTGCGCAAAAACGTAAAGCTCGCATTAATAAGGCGACGGCGGAGTCTATATACTCAATATTGCAAATCAGAACGTACCAATAAGTCCACGGTTGCTCAAAAAGTTCAAACGATACCGACCACTTTTGAGAGAATTGGCATTCTCAAAGCCGAACTCAAAAACTTCTAAACGTATCTTGGTTCAAAAAGGTGGATTTTTGCCAGCACTGATTCCGGCAGTTTTGAGTTTCTTGACAAGTCGTTTGATAGATGGCTAAACGCATGAAACTCATTCCAGAGATATTACTGCATAAACTCATGGAACTTGCAAAACCACAAATGGAAACCAGCAAAATTTTAGACAAACAAATCCCGGATGATTTGAAAGTTTTGTTGTATCAGCAAGCAAATCGAAATGTAATAAAACAGTATCAAAAAATTGAAAAGACGCCAATCCTTGTGAAATCAGTATTAGACGAAACATCACCCTTACGTGAATTGCCCGTGGCATCCACACAAGAGATACAGGATACTCCACTACCAAAACCATTGGCTTCACTTTCGGACATATTGGGAAATGTGACCATAAAACGAGCTCCATCTGTTTTGATTCATTTAAAACGGTTGGAAATTTTTGCAAATGTGAATAATGAAGTCGTTATCCACGGCAGTCCTATTACTGGATCTGATTTCAAAGACATTTTGACTCAACTATGCGGTAACAAGATACCGATTGATCAACCAGGTCTTTCTGAAGTTTTGCAACGACTCAAAACATTTTCAATACCGTCTCATTTATTTACGATACGCATAAAAAGAATGCTACAACCATTGGATGAAAATGAAACTCCCGTTTCCAGGCGAATTAAAAAACAATGGCAACAAGTTTAAATTTTTTTTTAATAATTTTATTTTCTAATTTTATTTTCTAATTTTACAACATTATAATTTTAAATTTTTATTAATAATATTATTTAATATTTTTTTATGAAAAAATAAAGATTTAACAAAAGCCGAAACAATTTTCTCATTTTTCTTATAATCTTTTGTAAAGATACAGTAAAAACTATTGTTGGGACAGTTGAGGAATCGCTTCCATAAGAAGAAAATTACAAATCTACTGCAGGAATCCGAATTTGGTCCTTGTACACCTTTTCTTACTTCTAAAATATTTACCTCAAGGCAAATTCCACAAAGTGATGAGAATATATATTTATAGGATTTCCATAGCTCACGAAAAATTCCATTTCCGCACCAGGGCGTTTAATAAAAAGTCCAAGCCAATGTGATCCAGGATCAGTAGCCACATCATTATTTACACAAAGAAGTAATGGGTATTGTTTGATTTGGATATTGGGTAGATAGTTGCAGGGAATTACTTCATACTGTCCCTTCTTCCGCCCTACAATATACTTTAGACATCGGTATATTTCCAGAGTATTCATTCTTTTGTGTAGTCTTTAAATTGTATTTGCTTGTCTCGGTTGATATACATTATTGATTCATATTCCGTATAAACAATGACTGTAACAGTCTGTGGCAAAGCTTTCTTGAACCCCAAATTAATTGCAATATTGCCAAATTTTGGAATACAAAATGTATCCCTTGCTTGTCGAACATTAAATACTTGCAAAACTTTCCCGTTTTTAAATTCGTCCAATTTGATGTCAATTCCAGTGTCACAGTTGCCGATACCCAAATTGTCAAATATTGATAAATATGTCAAAACTGAACGGTCCCCACCAACTTCAAGTTCGTTTGCATGTTCAGTTATCGACTCCCCATTCACTTTAATTGTGGCCAACGACAAGTCAAAATGCTCAAATGCCAAGGGATTTGTAGAGTATGAGCCATGAGAGCACTTCCGTTGATCAATCCAATTACAATGCGATCTGGTAAATGACCGCTAATCAAATTTTCGTTGGTATTTTGTAGTGTTCCGGTTGGTAGAGCATATGTTTTCATGATCACCGCACGATTAGGATAAATTGCTGGATTTCTTACTTCCAAATTTTTTAAATGTGCCAACTGAATTGAAGGTAAGAGTGTATGCTTCTTCACCAAAAGTTTGGCTTCCAAAACTTGGAATTGTATTTTTGCAATTGGAGTCGTTCCTGAAGTTTGAATACAAAATTCATCTAGAGTTCGATACAGCTGAATGCGTACATCAATTCCAAGAATTAGAAATCTTGGTTGTGTAAACAGTTCCGTGTGCAATTTGCCTGCCAATTCAAATGTTTTACTTTTGACGACCATGTCTTTCTTTTTAGCTATCCCGCGTCCGTAGTATTTAGTTCCGAGTCCGTTTTGGTGAGCATGGCAGCTTCACCAATCGATTTTTTGTAATTTCGTGAGTAACCAAGAAATTCTTCAATATAGCTTCTGTACGGGTAGTAACTCGATTTGTCCGTAATTTCCATTTCGTTTAGATGAACCGAAATTCTATCAAACATAGAGTGGAGTAAATTGTTAACTGGAGCATATGTGGAAATTTCTGTAACATCGGGAAGGTCCGCCCCAGTTTCAGTTGTCAATTTCCCTCGAATATATAGTTTTGATTCTGCAAAATCCAAATATTGTACATCGTTTCCTTGAATGAAAAATGCTATTGGAGCACTGCAATCGGTTACATTATGCAAAGGATGATACTCGGTCATACTACTGGATTGTATAGTAATGTCGTATCCAGGTTCAGTAAACAAGTCCGTTTCTGCTCTAACATAATCGATGCGTTAGCTATTTGCTTGCTTTCGACCCATTTTAAAAAATTGAATTTACGGGAGTTTTTATCCGAATTTTCTTTTGTCTCCTTTGATTATTGTTTCTCAATTTTCTTTTGATGCTTACACGACGTCGACCGCTGCCAGACTGATCCAAACCTTGTTTTACGATTCCTTTAAATGCTTCTTTAGACCGATCCTTTAAACTTTCCAAAACGTTTCGCTCATTTTGAAGTATCACTAATGGAATCAATTTCCTACCCAGATTTAGCAGAAATGACCCCAATCCCGATCCACATTGTCGTACTAGGTTAGTGCTTATAGAATATTAAATGATCGTCTTGGCCTCCTCCATGTTGAGGACTGTAGAGTTTAAACAACTCGTCAACACTGTATTTGTGCATTATTAATATTTACGTTGTCTGAAGTGTAGCGTTGCACTCAGCGTTCCAGATTCAAATGGTAGGACCGATCCATTCTTATATACATATGAATACTGTCAATTCTTGTTTTTGTTAATGGTAGATACTGCAAGTGCTGAAAGTCAATAGTTGAAACCTTGTCATCAACACCAGTATATGTGACAATCCGGATCAGAGGCGCCAACTGGTTGCCTACATATTGTGGCTCAACAATATCTGTATACAAGAACATCCTAGTTTTTCCATAATTGAAGTATGAAGGGTATCCACCCTTGATGGTGATGTTGAAATTGTCATCTATAGACTCACTTGTATCCATGAGTCCCAGTAAGGCTTTTAAATGTGAATCTACTTCTAGTACTTCAAAGTTACGCTGANACTTGTATCCATGAGTCCCAGTAAGGCTTTTAAATGTGAATCTACTTCTAGTACTTCAAAGTTACGCTGACTGTTAAAAGTCAACGTTATAATACCTTCAGTTTCAGTAAATTTGTAATGTTCTGTGCTTGAGTTTATTGATTGAATGAGGTTTGAAACTGACGTACCCATTTGTCGTAAATATACTGGCTCAAAGTCCAATTCGTAAATTACCTTGTCTTCAGATGGTAAAACATTTTGTTTTGCCAATTGTTGCTCACTTGTCTTTAAGGAAATTTTCTTATTGATAGCATTCCAGAATATGTTGGAGCTTATTTCTTTTGCTGATACAGACCCACTGTTCGTGATTTTTAGCAATCCGATATCAATTTCAGTTTCATAAATAGTTATGTCAAATATTTTCGACTTGGCCGGTATAGTACGAAATTTATTTGCTACAGGCATCATAATGTTGCCTGATGATTTGCTGTTACGTTGAATGTCGTGATAGCCATCGATCTGTCCGACCATATCTTTGATGGAATTTTTAAAATTAATTCGTTTAATTGCATATGGTTTATCATATGTAAAACTCCACACTAACTTCCCAGAATTTTCATTTGTAAATAATTTGATGTGAAAATCTTTAACCGAAACCCTAATGAATTTCTCCAATTCCTTGAAGTTGTTGATTTGCACCACACTATAGAATTCGATGGTTGCATTTGTCAAGCAAATTCTTTCATCGCTCCATAATATGTTTGCTTGTCTTAATTCTCCAAACGGTGTTTCTATATTAATACCTTTAGTTTTTGCACATTCCCAAACGTTTTTTGGGCTAAATACAATTTCCCGCTTCACATTTTCACTTGTAATATTGAAAATTTTTTCCATCACGTTAGGTACTATAGCTGAAACTCTAGCAATTTTTCCAATTTTTAGTACAGTATAGTCTTTCGGAATTGACGGTTTCTTAAATGTGTAGCTACACTCGACCAGTGCTACGTCATGTACATTGTTTTCTAATTCCAGTGGTCTACTTAGCTGATTTTTAAAATTTGAAATTGTGTTTTCGGGAAAATACAATTGTGATGCATCACTTTGTAAATGTACGTAAAAGTTGTCCATTTCTTACCAAGAGCAAATTAATACTGGATTGAATATTGCTTTAGCATGTTTAATTTATAGCTTTCATTGTGTAAAAAATCTGTTATCTCAAGGTAAGGTCATTATTATTGTAAACAAGAAAAAACTTGTCATAAAACTGAAGGTTAAACTCAAAACCTATTTAGGTCGAACGTTATAGGGTCGTAGTACCCCTTACCTTCTACTGCGTTGCGTTTTTAGGGTTGTAAACCTGAAAATTGAACCTTTTTAGGTTTATTTTGAGAGATGATTTGGTTAAAATAAACAAAAGAGATTTATAGACATCTGTCATCTCAAAAAAGGGTCTTAAGTGATGTTTATTTGGGTCAAAGACATCTGTCATCTCAAAACTCAAAATAAGGGTCTACTCATGACAAGGTCGTTGTGTTTGTTTACTTCGAGATCGTTGACCAATAATCTCGCTACCCATACATGATACTTCATCTATCTATCCCTGGACCATGCAGCTTCATCCCCATATCCCTGGGCCATGCAGCTAGATCCCCCTATCCCTGGGCCATTCAGTTAGATCCCCCTATCCCTGGGCCAAGCAGCTAGATCCCCCTATCCCTAACTACTGACATCAATGGTTTTCAGACTCTTTTCCTAGGTGGAATTTGTTACGGATTGAAATACCGCCTAACCAAATTCCATTTGTTTCGGGATTTTTTGCGAAACTGAAAAAATTCCAGTGTGATTTGTAGAATTTTCGAAAATTCTGATTTGAATGTAAACAACGGAAACCATATTCTTAATGGAGACAAGGTTTCGGATCGATCACTTACCCAAAACCTCCAGAAGTACATTTGCTTATAAATAATTATACAAATATTGGATTTGAACAGTAGCATGGTGCAAATAATTGCGTTTTTACGGTACCAGCAAATAAAATATTCGAGGCAAAGAAGGCGGGAGTGAAAAAAAAAATCAAAAAACGGGAACTAAATACTTATGCCGTCATCGGTATAAGAACTTCCTTTTGCTGGGTAATTTTTGAAGCGGGAGTTGAATATAAGAGCAGAGAGTATCTCGACACTCAAAAAATATTTGTAATCAAGCCGAGATGCCAGGAGATTTCGAATTGAAATTATCTACAATTGAAAATGCAATATTAGAGCGTAGAATTGCTAAATGAGTTTAGTCCAAAATTACTAATTAGTTTGACAAATAATTAGTCAAGGGAAAGAATCGTTGGACGAACTGACTGGCTAGTAAAAAATAAATGTTGGGAAAAAAATTTTTTTTTTGCTATATACTTTTTATAAGAACATTCTGCTCTTATAAGCGTTGTAAGAACAAACGGTTATAAGAGCAGCATTTCCAGGCGACGGAAGGGTGCTCTTATAACCGTCGTGCACTGTACTTTGAAATTTTTTTTACATATCCTAATGACAAAAAAACAAAAATTTGGAGATGGGGAGTCCAATGTTAAAGAACTTGGAAATTTGCACGTCTTCCTTGTCGTGTCCACTGTTGTCCTCACGAGATCACCCACCACAGAAAAAACAGCCATTAAGAAAAGTTGGTTATGAACAGAGGGGGGATACTTACTTATCTACTTTTTGGGTATTGCACTTACACCTCTGTAACTTTGTATCTTTCTGATTCATGTAATTTGAGGATGAATGGAATCCTTTTTTTTTTAATATTTTAAGTATTTTTGGTTTTTAGGCATTGGGAAGTACTTTCGAAAATATTTTGGAATATTAAGTAATTAAAAAGTATTTTGTCAAGTAATTTGATGTATTAATCGTTTTTCGTGGACAATTTCCTCATATTCGCTTCACATTTGCCCCATGAGTCATAATGATAACCTGCAGAGCGTAAAAGTTCAGTTATGTTCAGAGAAGTACATTTAAAATTAAATTACACGTCCATTAAATTTTGGGTAAGGTGAATTCCGAGGGACCGAAATACAATGGAACCAAGTTGTTCAGTCTGGACCCGAAGATTTAAACGGAACCTTCAGTTACAACAAATTCTTGTTCCCGGTCCTTAGTTATATTAGACACATGCTTATAAGTCGGTAAACTTATATATACAATTCAGTTTGAGGATCAAATTAGATTTATTTCAATGTCTCTTCACTTTCAGCTGCCTTAAATATAAAATATATGAGGCTGTATAATATAATAATTCATCACGGTTGATTCTCAAAGCATCTCAAAAAAATTTTCAACGAATTTTGTAAAAAAAAAGTTTCTCCGAAAATTTCCAAATTATCTGGTGTTAAATTATATAAAATCAAGTGACTTATGTATTAGAGCAGCGATAAAATGTTCCAATTAAGCATTCCTTGACCAACAAGTCAAACCGTTTGATTTTCAAGCTCCAAATTAGGATGCCACCTGGGTTTTTAGGTTTCAATTATGTGAATTAATTTAAAAATTTGTAAATGCATACGAAGAATAATAAAGTATTGCTAATTATTTTATACTTTTTTATCTGTATTTCGTCGATTTTTGGCAAGTATTTAAGTACGTAAAACGGTCTTTTTTAGAAACTATATATCCGCCCTCTGATTATGAATCATTCTGGGAGCTTAGTCATGGATTTCTCGCAACTCGACTCTACTTGCGAGATTCTCGCAAACATACTTGCGAGGATCTCGCAAATCGGTAGTCGTGGATGGGGTAGCAATATTCCTAGCATCTCGGTAGAATTTGCTAGGAATCGCAAAGTAAACCGCGCCAAAATTTGAATCTTTTATTAAAAAAATAACTAACTTGAGTAAAATTAAATTCTATAATTTATTGAAGCACATTTTTTCTAAGAAAAAAATTATTTTTCAAAAAAATTTTTTTTTTTAATTTTTTTTTTGGATTTATAGCAGTTATCCACAAATCTTAAGACTGTTTTCCAAAAAAAAATTTTTTTTTTTTCAAAATGCTCAACTAAAATTATTTAATTGTATCAATTAAAGCCATAAAACTATAAGTTATGTAAACCAAAATTTAACAACAAGAGTTTGCTAGAACAAATTAGGAGTTGCGGGTGATCAACATCACTCGCAAAGTTGCGAGGAAAAAAGCTAGTATTTTGCGAGAAAGTAGGATCCGTGACTACCGATTCTAGCAACTGCAATGTTAAGTATTGGCGGTATCGCAACTCTTACCAGACAGTAGATATGCGAGAAGGTATGACTAAAGAGTCTCGCAAGTACCTAACTTTGCGAGAGAAGTTGCGATGCTAGGCGTTTAACAGAACCCGTGACTAAGCTCCCTGAGCAACATATGTAGACAGTGATGGGCACCCAGTCAAGTTAAGTCCAGTTATTCCAGTTAATTGGACCGAAGTTAACTTAATTGGATGGGTTTTTAAAATTTTGAAAAACTGAACTGAACTTAACTGGTTGGAATTTGAAAAACTGTAAAACTTAAGTTAACTGGATGGGTTTTTGAAAAATCATGAACTGGACTCGACTTACTCGATGGGTTTTGAAATACAAGTTAACCAGTTAACTCGTAGTTCAGCGATATTTGAGTGGATGGGAATGGAATTGGATAGAAAATGGCTGGCTAGATGAGAAAAAGGAAAACCCCTTAGTGAATTTTAGAAAAGGAATCAACATTCACTTACTCTTTATTAGTTATAAAAAAAACGGCGTTCCTCTACCCTAATTATTCGTGTATAAATCGCGGAAACCGCAAAAAAATGGAGCGGATTATATACAAGGAGGGATTATCTATTATACATTTTATTTCATTAGAAAATAATTAAAAATATAAGAGAATATTTAAATAATATTTACACAAAAGAATATTTAAATAAAAGTTATTAATTCCATTATCCTATCGTCAGTGATGGGCAACCCAAGTGCCTATCCCAACCCAACCCAACTTCACAAATTTTTAAAGTCTCCCCAACCCAACCCAACCCAACTCCGAAATTTTTTAAAGTCTCCCCAACCCAACCCAACCCAACTTCGAAATTTTTTAGAGTCTCCCCAACCCAACCCAACCCAACTTCGGAATTTTTTAAAGTCTCCCCAACCCAACCCAACCCAACTTCAGAATTTTTTAAAGTCTCCCCAACCCAACCCAACCCAACTTCAGAATTTTTTAAAGACTCCCCAACCCAACCCAACCCAACTTAAAGTAAGGTTTATTTAAGGCTAAGTAACAAAAGCAGTCAGGGTGCATCATATAATCATGCAGAGCAAGTGTGACACAAACCTGGGACTGAAAAAAAATTTTGGCCCGAGTATTTTTAAAATTGAAAGCTCGATATGGTATAGCGTAAGGGGTTATGGTAGGAGTAATAAAAATTAAAAATTTATGAAAGGAGGGGAGCAGGGGACAAGGGTCCAAAGGTTATACGTTATAGTTTTTTGTTTATACGGGGCACATTTATCTGTACTGACAGGAACTGACGTATAATTGTTTTATCCTGGCGAGTATTTTTTTTTAAAGGCTGAACATATTTTATGTTGAATCAGCCATAGTGAACCGGTTAGGATTGTTTGGACGGCCAATCAATGGTGATGTGCATCGCAAGCGCCTATCCCAACCCAACCCAACTTCGAAATTTTTAAAGTCTCCCCAACCCAACCCAACCCAACTTCTGAATTTTTTAAAGTCTCCCCAACCCAACCCAACCCAACTTCGGAATTTTTTAAAGTCTACCCAACCCAACCCAACCCAACTTAAAATCTCTTTCAACGCTTCGTATTACAACCCACCCAACCAAATCCCAACCCAACCGGTTGGGATTGGTTGGGCTGCCCATCACTGCCTATCGTCAAACTCAACGCCAACATCAGATTCGGGGTCACTCTCAATTTCTATTGGTTGCATAGACACTTCCTCTTGATCTACTTCCTCAGACTCATAGCCTGTCAAATCGTCCAATTTTCTTTGATTTAAACCTTGATTTCTTTTCGTATGTTAATTCCTATATTATTCGGATAATTTACGAGGAATTAGGATACTTATAAGAAAACGGTTTTGTACTGAACTTAACTGGATTTTGTATTGTACTTAACTGGTTGACTTATATGGAAAACTTAACTTAACGGGAGGGGGCTTTATAAAAAGTGAAAAACTAAAATTAACTGATTGGATTTTTCTCTCAATTTTCAATAATTGGATTTAACTGGGAGATTTTTAAAATTTTAAAAGCCGCAACTTAACTTAACTGGTCACTCTCATGCCCATCACTGTTTACGACGGACGACAACAACGGGAACGCGGTAGCCTGGATTTGGTGTTTGTTAAATTAACCTAAGTTCAACACTGATTTAGATAAGGAGATTCATGATTCTTTTTCGTGACTGACTTTCAGCCAGGAATTCATAAAAAGAATCTCACCAAACAAAAAGTTGAGCAACCTATTCTATGCAGGTAATTTAAGAAAGGCTGAGGGTTGGAGTCAGAGTTGCGGTCGAAGGAAAGCACCGTCCGTCCGCTGATTGTGTAAGCCCAATGTATCAGCCCATTCCCTCCTTACAAATCAACCGAACAAAAAATCTTAACACTAGTGCAATGGGCTGATTACAATCAGCGGATGGTGCTTTACTCCTACCCAGAGTTGCTAATCCGATACCAGTTTCGGCATTGGTATAGACGATAACGATACTTTGTGCCAAGTATTGGTATAGACGATACCGATACTTTCGGCAAAATATCGATATCGGGATATTTTTTACAGAAAACATTGCTTTGCATTGATTTTTTGGGTTTGTTTTTTTTTGAAGAAACTATAACCAACAGGATTGGATTTTACTTCAACCATGGCAGAGACATGTTCTACGTAACCGTCAATCGGATACAACGGTACGGAATCCTGGATTCTAAGTCAGTGGGAGGAAACACTATAGAACTCTGTTTTCTACCATATGGTACCGTATGGTATGGTTTTCTGTATGGTATGGTATAACATACAGACCTCTGTATGGTAAAAGACAGAGTTCTGTAGTGTAGTGACGTAGNCGGAATCCTGGATTCTAAGTCAGTGGGAGGAAACACTATAGAACTCTGTTTTCTACCATATGGTACCGTATGGTATGGTTTTCTGTATGGTATGGTATAACATACAGACCTCTGTATGGTAAAAGACAGAGTTCTGTAGTGTAGTGCATACAGAAGTCTGTATGTTTTCATAGCGCAGGTCAGAATCCAGGAAATGATGATTTTACACAATTGTGAGGGGAGAATTGTGATAAAATACATCCCGAAAACAACATAAGAATTATAAGATCGCTTGAAACAGCAATAATTATTTATATTTCAGCAAATCATTAGGGAAGTAGATATAATAGCATAATAATAGTTCAAATTATTGAAAAATAAATTTGACGTGTAAGAAATTAGGCATTTGTTAGTTTCAATATGAAACTTTGAATACTGTTATTTTAAAATTTCTTTGGCCCGTAGAGTTGACTTTTGAGCAATATTTTGGCTCCTTTCACTTCATTTAATAAATACTATCGTATTTATAGAACCTATTTATCCACCGTTGGTTTCAACAAACCTTTAAAAATAATAATTATAGCTGCAGTGAACACAACGCAGTTGTTAAATTTATAATTTACTACTTTGTATTGGACAAAATATTGAACCTGGATTTCTTATAACAGTGAAAAATTTACAACAGGGTTCAACTTATGTTTACTGGTCTTATGAAAGAAGAGCAAGAACTACGCATAGAGCTCTTAAAACGCACGGAAATAGTTGAGATTAAGGAAAACGATATATTGGCAGAAGTTGCCAAATTTCTACTAAACCTAAAAACCTTCCAATTATATCTGTTAATACTCCAATCTGCCTTTAACGCGTTTAATTTAATTTAATTTCTCCCTAAAGGTGACATCCACATTCAAAAAATTATTTTCAACAATTTCAGATAATAATAATTTTTTTTTACACTTAATACTTGTACTTTATTTTATTCCGTAAAATAAGATTCCAATAAATTTTTAACGTATAATTTGGATGTGGGAAATAACATGGTTTACGTTAATTTTTATATGTTCTTATAGAATCACTATATATAAACTGCACTAATTTTTCTGACAAATGTGACAACTGTGTAGCCGGGATTTCTCCGAGCTCAGAAAATTTTTTTTCTTTTTCGAAAAATTAAATAAAAGTGGGACAGGAAAAACTCTGGACCGGCCATTAATTTCCCCGGCCCGTGGGTCGGACTTGAGCAGGGTGTTTCCCTGACTGGGCCATAGTAGATAGTTGAACAGCTGCTGAAGAGACAGAAAATTTTTTGTCATTTTTAAAAAGCCAGGACGGTACCATACAGAGGTCTGTATGGTAGGGAACAGAGTTCTGTAGTGTTTCCTCCCACTGTAATTACTGAATTTGACGCGTATACGTGCTTAACTAGTGTACCTGATTCAGTCCTCTGTGTACCAAATTCAGTACTTAGAATCCAGAATTTCTTACCGTAGTTGCATCCGACTGACCCTATTCGAAGATGATGAGTTAATTGAATTATGGATTATTTAGTTGTAGTAATGGCGAAATCAATCTCTGAGGATATAAACCTCAACCAACCGGTAGATTGGGATGGTGTTGATTTTGGAGCCAAAATTGATGAATTAAAGTCGTAAGTTACGCCTCAACTACATCTTTACCTTGTAAATTTTGAGAATTTCGTCTGACTTTTCTTTTGAGTTTCTGCTTTAGATTAAATCGTACTTCTGATTATTTGCTCCGGTTAAGGTTACTCGGCCAATTTAAGAAAGCCGCGTAGTAGTAGTCGGCCAAATACTTTATTCAAATACTTATTATTAGCGTTGCCCCGATGCGGCTGAGATCCGCATAGGCCAATGTAGTGCTGCCACCGTTTCGTATCTGGATACGGAATTTTCGTTTCGTTCCGTATCATTTCGTTTCCATATCCAATTTTATGGATACGAAAATTTTCGTACCGTTTCCGTATCCACATGGATACGATACGGAATTATAATGGAAACGATACGATACGATACGAAAAGTTGAGATTGATTTTCTCGGTCGCTTAGACGCACAGTTGCAGAATCGCAACCATTTCGCAACTAGGTTGCGGTTGCGGAATTGCGGAGCAGAATAACGAAAATTGCGAATGCGGAGTTGCGGCCAAATTGAGAACTGCGGCCAACTATTATGACCTGACTTGGGATGGGCTCGGTTGTGTTGGTCAAATGTGTGAAGTTGTAAAGCGGCTTTGTATAACCACAGATCTAACTTCAGTAAACTCGAAACTGGAACCAAAATTTAGTTCTTGAACACCTGTGTTACAGAGGACCCAGTAAAAGAGCGTCGCGCCATTCAAATTCAAATTATTTATCAAGGGGAAAAGTCCCATGTGCGGTGTGGCGTTGAGTCTGTCTTTGCAATCTCAAACGCTCCTGTTGAGTATGACCTGTAAATCCGCAATGACAAGATAAGGATTCCTTATTTTGGCGTAAGGGACAACTTCAAAATTGGCTTTATTTAATATGTAAACAATCCTTTTCGTTCTCAATTTAAATTTTGTTAAAACTTGACACATCAATTTCAAATCTGAAATTAAGTTTGTGAAACGCTCACTTACAATTAATTGCTTTAACTAAGCAAACCAAAATTTGAATTAATGGATTGTTGTATTTAACTCTTGCATATTGAAATTGAATAAATAAAATTGAAAGGCTATTTTTATGCTCTAAATTCGCTTTAAATGTTATAGGAACATTTCTTTTATAATTTTGTCGAAAGTTGCGAAAAAGTTGCGGAAAAGTTGCGGGAATTCTGGTTACGTGTTGGTTGCGGTTGCGGGAAATTTTGAATCCAAAATTGCGAATGCGGCGTTGCGGCAAAAATTTTAAAATTTAAAGTTGCGGTTGCGGCGTTCTAGTGGAAGTATTAAAATACAAGAGTGCGGGTTGCGGAGTTGCGGGCATCACAGCTCAAAAGTTGCGGGTGCGGACAACGCCGAGCTTTATAACATGAGCTTCAACGCCAACGCCGGGCGTTCCGCACTTCTGCAACTGTGCTTAGAAGTTATAAAATGAGTTGAAACAAGTGTTCGGCACCAATTTACCCTGTCCCTTCCTCTTCCCATCCCCATCTCAGAAATTGTCTCAGAATTATCTCAGTAATTCAATAAAATCTAGCTTGATAAAAATAAAAATAAATTTTTCGTTTCCGTTTCGTATCCGTATCGTTTCCGTTTCCGTTGCCCATTTTTCGTATCGTATCCGTATCTAATACCTTTCGTTTCGTGTCGTTTCCGTATCCAGTTGGATACGATACGATACGATACGATACGATACGTTGGCAACTCTAGGCTGATGCAATCGATGGCCGCATCGGCTTAGCCGATGAAGTCTACCAACTCTTCCACTCCACTGAGTACAGTGAGTATATTCGCGAATCAAAAACGTCGTATTGCTAGTCCTAGATCATCAAAATGTCGAATGCGTTTTGTAATTTACCGTGTACCTGGTATGGTTAAAATTTGAACAAGTGTCAACGGTAAGCGAATCATATTGTACGTCTGTATTCTACCGACTTCTTTGATTTCTTACACTTGGCTGCGTGTATACTATAAATATTTATACAAGGCGAAGGCATCCATATCCATCAGTTTTTGCACATAATATGTATATACAGTGCACGACGGTTATAAGAGCTGCCCTCCATCGCCTGGAAATGCTGCTCTTATAACCGTTTGTTCTTACAATGCTTATAAGAACAGGATCAAGGTTGCTATGAAGATTACACAAAAGGTTTTTGTGCAATCCCCATATCAACCTTGAACAGGATGTTCTTATAAAAAGTATATGGCAAAAAAAAAATTTTTTTTTTCAAAATTTATTTTTTATTAGCCACTCAGTTCGTCCAACGATTCTTTTTCTTGACTAATTATTTATCAAAATAATTAGTAATTTTGGACTAAACTCTATTAGCAATTCTACGCTCTAATATTGTATTTTCAATTGTAGATAATTTCAAATCTAAATCTCCTGGCATCTCGGCTTGATTACAAATATTTTTTGAGTGTCGAGATACTCTCTGCTCTTATATCTAACTGCCGGCTCAAAAATTACCCAGCAAAAGGCAGTTCTTATAACCGTTTATATGCGTTGTTATTATAACGCGTTGACGCCCCATGGTAAATGCATTAGAGCAAACCAAACACGTGTGAGACAAAAAGTAGAGTAGCCTGTGTATTTCTACAATGGGTCTCCTTATCTCAAAGGAGAGTTTTTAACTCATACTTGTCATTATCTCTGGGGATTAAAGCCTCGCTTGGCTACTGTTAGAGTACGAGTCTCCTCACATCTAACCACCGGGCGATACAGAATCCTTTCCACAGAACCGCCCTTCCCAATAACACTGGTCCCCAGTGTTCATTCTCAAGAGCCTACTGTATCCTCTAACCCAATACACCTAACTTAATTTTCTACGGATTCAGCAAATGGCGGAAATTCAAACGCCCAGATTATTAATAAATAACTAAAGAGATAACCTAACTAACGGGGTGAGAACCCTGGAAGACTTTGTGGGGATTTGAGCATAAGACTCAATCTCCACTACTGTACTCATAAATGAGACAGTAGACTTCTTANTTCTACACTGGACCATGGGTCTCCTTATCTCAAAGGAGAGTTTTTAACTCATACTTGTCATTATCTCTGGGGATTAAAGCCTCGCTTGGCTACTGTTAATAAATTTTACACAGCCAATGACATTTGTATTCATCACTACCCCATAGTTGGGCACATCATAAATAAGCCAATTAGTTACATAGAATTCCTAGTGTTCCATGACTCGCAGCCAGATTAGTCACTGAATCGGNTCCTAGTGTTCCATGACTCGCAGCCAGATTAGTCACTGAATCTGGGAGCCCTGACTGACTCGAAACTTTGGAAGTTGACTCCTCGAGTCATTATTCTGACTCGTTGATTTTTGGAGGTAGACTGAGTAAGTGACTCTGACTTCAGAGTCACGTAAAACAAAATGTAGACGATTGTTTAGGATAATCTGAAATTAAATGAAAACTTTAGTGGCAAAAGTACGTCAGAAAGAACAAGAAAAATCCGACATTTTTATTTGCCTGTTCAAAAAAGAGTCATAAATCACAAGTCAAGGAGTCAACTTCTAGAGTCATGGTTCTAACTCTAAACCGCAAACAAAAAAATTAATTGACCTTCTCGAATTCTGAGCATGGGGTTGAGTTTTATTGTATTCTCAAACCAAAAATGAGCCTTTAACACTCATTTCGCCTCAAGTGAGCAAGAGAAAGTGCATTGTAATTTCGGAGTACTGAGATTAGAGAGAGCTAATTCGTTTTTGGTTGAAAATAAACCAGAAAAACACATGGATCATAAGAGTTGTGAGGGATGTGTACAGAGGGAAGACCAGCTCTGCGCCTAACAGAATATAAAGTGTGGTGTGATGGATTGACTCCGCGCCGGACAATTCCCGCTGAAAGTTGATTCAAAAAGTACTTTATTCGTAACTTAACAGTCTGTACATGACTACCATGTATAAATATTAAATTGAAGCCAGTGTTACAGATCAATTCTTTAAGAAAAAGTGCAATCTGGTAACATTTTACTGAGGCAAAATACAGCAAAACAAAGGCAAAATGTCATCAAAGTCCGAAGTGTACTGAAAAAGTATACTTTAGAATAATGGAAAAATTATTTCGCGAGGAGGAATTGAAAAACCAACAACTAATACAAAAATAAAATTAACAATCAATTGAATAGGAAACATGCGTCGTTCAATAAGGAGGTTGGATTCGGGCCTTAATTTTCTAAGTTTTTTAACATTGTATCTCCTATCTCGAATTTTTTCTAAGTTTTTTGACGATTTCGGTTACCTTAACAGAAAATTAGACCTCTACAAAAGTTTTTGCAAACATCGTCGCAAACAACATTTGTGGAGAACATTTTTCTCTGCGGTGACCTCATGAGGTCAGAGGTCAAGGTGACCTCATGAGGTCAAGGTGACCTCTGAGACAACATGATAAGATAAAATTTGACCTCTACAAAAGTTTTTGTAAATATCGCCACAAGTAACTTTTGTGGGGAAGATTTTTCTCTGCGGTGACCTGATGAAGTCAGAGGTCAAGGTGACCTGTGAGATACATTATAACAGAAAATTTGACCTCTACAAAAGTTTTTGCAAACATCGTTACCAGCAACTTTTGTGGGGAACATTTTCCTCTGCGGTGACCTCATGAACTCAGAGGTCAAGGTGACCTCAGAGATAATATAAGATAAAATTTGACCTCTACAACAGTTTTAGTAAACATCGCCACAAGCATCTTTTGTGTGGATGATTTTTCTCTGCGGTGAGCTCGAGGTCAGAGGTCAAGGTGACCTCTGAGATACATTATAACAAGTGTTAGTGTGTTAGTGTTAGTAAAAGTTTGAGCAAACTTTGCGTAAAAAATAGGCTTCTCTATCTTTCGTAACAAATTGACTCAGCCGTCCCCGTCCAAACCCATCCGGACGGTGACGTGCTGCAGAACACTGGCTAATCCTGATTTGTTTTTAGGAAACCTTCATTTATTTCAGTCCTGGCAGAGTTTGCATGCAGTTTCGAATGTTACTGAGACAATGATATATTCTTAGGTTCAATAGAAACTCCTTAGTTGCGGACAGATTTGATGTGACAGACTCCGAGTTTCATGATTTTTCACCGGAATCAGCAGCTAAATTTATGGATAAAGACTCTGAGTCCATTCTTAAATTCAATGCCACAACTGCTTCATTTTCAATTTTAGAACCTAGACTTTCCAGGTTAGTACACTTTTATTGATTTACTGGACCATTTTCCGTTGTTCACTGTTGAGATAATTAATTTCAGACTATCTGACAAGGACGAAACCATTGGGACATATTTCTACAAGCGTTCAGAATATCCGGAAGATAGTAGGAATAAACTACCAATACTAAAGGTGAAATTTTCAGTTGCTTTTACTCTATTTGATCACTTTAAAGTTTGTGATTATTACATTCTTCCTAACTGCCGGTAACAACCAACCGGAGGAACGTCTAAGGATTAAGAGATGTTCAGAATTTGAACGGAAAAATTAAAATTTCGAAAAAGAATTTTTTTTTCTCTTTCGGAAGTACCGTTGGGTGCACATTTTCAGACTACTTACAGTCACTCAAATTCCTTTTTCAGTTTGGCTTCCTGCAGCTATGGCTGCATTGAGGATTAAAGGTGTAACGAATAGTGGCGTTCGACCATTGGCCGAATAACGAATATTCGGATTCGGAGCAAGCGCATAGCCTAATAATATCATGTGGGGTGTCAATCGAACGCTTTTTTCATGACGAGCTCAATTAACCACTTATTCTGAATTAACATCTTCTTATTAAAGTTTCAGTTGAGATATTTTATTTTTCAAAAATTTTAATTACAGATAGACAAAAATAGCCTAAAATAAATTCAATATGTATAGTTCAGACGACTGAGGTTATGGCGAAGTAAAGTAAGTTCTTCACCATGTTCTGAATGTTTGTTGCGCTTCACTTCATTCATAAACGTTTGTATTTCTGAAAATAACCTCTCACTAGAAACAGTAGGGCAAATCAATCTGCCGCTTTTGAGATTTTGAAATTTGAACTTTTGAAGTTTGCAAAGGGTTTAGCTAACTTAAAATGAAACGAGCTCTGTGATTGGCTGTTGAGCTTCAAAATAGATTTTGAAGTTTCACATGAGAAAAGGTTTTAGCAAGTCTATTTGAAATTCTTGATTTTTATTTTTAAGTTAAATTTTTAACATTTTTAAATATCTTGTCATCACAGTGAGAAAGGACATTTCCCACCAGGCTTTAGATTTAATCACCTACGTATTTAATAATAAGCTATTATGCTTATCTGTAATTAAATTGTGTTAGCGATGACACATCTCCTTACCTTTGACCGAGTGGATTAAATACCTACACATCAAGAGTATTTCTACTTCCTCAAGGGTATTTTCTAGTATTTTTTCATTTTCATCATCTTCATCGAGTGCAAGGAATAATTATAATTGAAGTGCTTCCCCACAGACGGAGTTGATTAATTTTAATCGTTTTTGTTTAGACATTTTAAAAATTAAAATAAATGTGAAGTTTTTTTTTTTTGCAAATTTAAATCAATCAATTTGAACTTTGCAAAGTTCAAAATTGGACTGCGTATGCTCCAAAATTTCAAACGTTCAAAATTTCAAAATTTCAAAAGCCACTTTGATTTGCCCTAGTGCTTCCCTGGAGCGGACAAATATTTGTTTGCCAACGTAGCCATATTAGGGTAAACTAATTGGTATAGCTTCCATCATGCCAATGGATTCTAATACCATGCCAACGCCAATCTTCTCACATTTTTAAAATGATTATTATAATTCGGTGGAATTGTAAATGTACATCTCTGACTGATACGACTAAAATTAACCTACCTTGCAGCAGCAGCATCCTTACATGCATGTAATTTTTCATGGAGATGCATATTTTAGTTTTTTTTAAATGCCAAACATACTTTGTATATGATCTGACATGCACCTAGTCATCTGGCCGAATATTCGGCAAATATTCTGCCGAATGGTCAAGTCACAAGCCGTATTTGGATTCGGTTCAACTTTGGCCGAATTATTCGGCATTCCGAATATTCGTCACTCCTCCACTGAGGATGTTTAACCCCTAAATACTAGCTGTTAGAGAGTAAGCATCAAACCAATGGTTCGGAATTCACCTAACGCGTTATATAATTTTTTTTTGTTTTTACAGGAAGAGAGAAACGCTGTAGCTAATCCTATCAAACCAAAATTAAAGACAGAAAAATCAATGGCTATGAAGAAACAAAACTTTGGGAATCGAAGATCATTAGCTGGTGGCCAAGGTCTTGGTCGAGAAAGTATCACGTCAATGTTTATTAGTGCAAAATCGGATGGATTTAGCTCTGAGGACATCATCAATCATGTAATGAAATATTGCAATGAAGTACAAGCAGAAAACCTTCCGCAGGACGAGGGCATAAAACCTAAGCAGTCCGGTGTTGGGGAAGACACTTTCTCTAGAGGGATTTTAGACGTTTCGAGTATTAGCAGTATTGACGAATATTCAACGCTTCATTCAACCCCGAAACGAAGCTCGCGTGTAGATTTATCTCGAGTCAGTTTCAGATCCCAAAATGAAATCAAAGGAACTTCACATGTATCGGATCTTCTTCCAATGCTTTCAAAACTTCCAGCCAACAATAGAAGTGGTGAGACAGAGAAAAGTACTAATTCAAGCCAAGATAATACTTTAAAAGCACCAGTACGAAATATCTCAGAATTGTCGATCAGTCATAGGTCTGACGTTACTAGTAAATTTTCAGCAGCAAGTATAAGTACTCAACTTAAACCAAAATCAGGGATATTTCGAGTACCAGTACCACCTAAGCCAGGAAAAATTCGTCCCAATCCGAAAGACATAATTTCTGGTCATCTGTCGTTCCAGTCAAGGATTAGAAGATCTGAACCCGTATCAACCAGCAGGGAGCCAGTCTATCAAAAACCTAGTCCTTCTTATGAAGAACCCGAGCCAATCGTGAAAAGGGAACTTGATATAGAAGTAGAAATGGAAACAAGGAATACATCTCCCAACTCATCCATCTCTTCAAGTGCTACGACGTCTTCTAACGCTGCTACACAGTGTCAATTACAAACACAAACATCTCTACATCAACCGTCTCAGCCAATTTTCGGTTTTCCAATTTTTTTACAAGTTCAATGTCCCTGCAACCATGGTGCTATGCATGGGATGGGTCCTCAAATTGGAATGCAGCAAGGACCTTTCCATCCGACAAACTCCTTCTATAATCATCCTCAGTCGCACACGAGTCAAATGTTTCCAATGATGCCAATGATGACAATGCCCGTACCCGCTTATCCGCCGTACGCCCAGCAACACTTTCAATCCGTTCCCAATACTCACTGTCACTGTACCAACTGTTGCAAATAAGGTTTTTTTTATGAAAATTATCTTAATGAATAGCTAATATGCTTCTTATAATGTTAGGTTAGGTTTTCAGTTTTTATCATCTGAGAAGATAATTTTTTACTTTGTAAACTTGTGAAGGAAATTGGAAAATGTATTTCATTTGAATTTAAATAGCATAACTTTTAGATTCTTATGAAGAAAAAAAAATCTAACTATTCATGATAAATTTGAATGAATTTGTGGTTGTGATAATTTAATTTTCTTGGTTCATGTCCTTCCTGGTCTTGTATCTGAATTGGATTCTTGATGAGATAAGTTGTGAGTAAGATGTGTAAGTTGAGGAGGGAGTAGCAGTAGCCGAGAGAGTAGAGCGGGTAGGGTTAGGCTTTCTAAGAGGTGAGTGAGTGAGTTGAGTAAGGATTTTGCGAAAAATCTTTTATTCTGGATTCAGATCCGCAGTCGGAGATAATTCTACTCTAAAACATTCCATATTCCTAACAATAATACTCTTACTTATTTTGTGAAAGGTGAAAGAATAGTGAGAGACTAGTTAGTGGGATTCTTATAAAGACAAGTCCTTTTCTAAGAAAATGAAGTTGAGATTGATATACTTTTCAGTTTTTGAGCTGTTATTGTTTCAAGTCCTAAAATCAAAAGCTAACGGGTCAAGGTCAAAGAGAGAGGATGAGAATGATGTGAAAAGTGTAGATGAATACCGAATGGGAATTAGTGAGTTCAATTGGGGTAAGGTTCAACTTCAATTTAAAATTATTTCATAATTTCACTACCGGCGTCTTCCCTACTTTCACTTCATTTCAATTTTACAGAATAATAACTTTCTCAACTCAGAGTTGACCTCTTCCTTTCTCAATTCTTCTTTTATCAATTTCATAATTACAAATGAGCTTAAGTTTTACTCTAGGGATTCATATTGTCTGGTTTAATTTTTGTGGTGGTCATTAGGTTTTGAATTGAGCATAAATGAGGTTTTGGTAAGCGTCTGTGATGTAAGATATAAGTGAATAGGTAGGGTATTTTGGGAAAGGAAGAGGAGCCATGGACTAGGATTCTCGTGTCACGTAGACCGCTTTCTCTTCTCTTTACCTCTTCCAAGTCTTTCCGCTTTCCACACCAAATTCACTACTCCGCTTTTATTTCCTACCGACAAGTATGAATGAACCCAACCCACAACTCCCCTATAACACCGCCATGTCTTTTCTGCTTTACTCTTCTCTACGTGAGACAAGACAGGCAAGCCCAATGTCTTACAACCAGTCATCATGCATATTAGAACAATGGATTTTATTCATCTCTAAAAACCTAGTGACGAGTTCCTTTTTTTTAATCCGGGATGAGTATTTGCAACATGGCAGAATTACAATGAGGTTTTTATTAAGATTAAGAATGCAATTGGATCTATGCTAAAAAGAAATAACTCTCTTCCCTACACAACCAATTAAGAAACCTCCGCTGACATCAGACAGTTGAATTGAGTGGCTGCATTGGGTAAAAGTTAGGATACGGATTGATCAAAGAATGGAAATAGCCGTTTCTATGCATTTGAATAATCGCAGCGAAGAAATATTAATTGGTGATACTTAGGATCTTCAAGATTCATGAAAAATGGAGCCCACTAAAGGAGATATTAATTCGCATAATAACGCATAATCTAAACGTAAATGTATAATTTATTTTATTTCTCACTTTTACAGCTTTTAGTACATTTTGTACCGTTGTAACAGCACATTGTTGTTCGAATACCAATAATTTGACGATTTTTATTTATCGAACTCATTTAACCAATTTTATTTTCAAAATTTAGCAAAATCTAGCAATATCTAGGGGTGCGTTTCTGTCGGAGATATTAAATTTTTGAAATTCATGGCTCTAATACAACTTATTTTTGATAAAGAAACGTCCGTGGTGTTCGTATATGCACACAAATTCTTTTGAAGGTATTGATGTGCATCAGAAGGTCAGTATAAGCTTTTAAATCACCGCGCATAATATCGCATAATTTTTTTGTAAATGCCTCGTAATATTTTTAAATTTCACGCATAAAATGGGCGTCCTTGGAAATAAGACATTGAAGAATGGAAATATTGTGTATTTTCATTCTTCAAACCATTCCAATCCTAACTTTCCGCAATGCAGCTGCTCAATTCTGGTATGTTATGTCAGTAGGAGTTTCTTGAGATTTTCGTGTATTTAATGTTGTTGTTATGATTCAAACACGTTTACAACTGTCCATCGTGACATAAGGTTCAGATTGTGCTTGATTTTGGCTGTGAAAATAATTATTCTTTTTTTTTAATATGAGATAATTTATCTCATGGAGAAAGTTCTAGTTTCGCTCCCCGTTACTTATTCTTTAGGCGGAGTTACTTTGATTTTCATGTATAGGTCTGTATAAAGTTGTTAGATCTTCCAACTTTTGTTCTCAATTTCGCCTATTGAAATGCCAGTTATATGAATAGATCAATTTTACCTTTCTCATTTGTCGATAAACACTTCTCTATCGGAATGTTGTAGTTTCAGTAAAAGGTAATTTCGATTAATAAAGCTTTTTGGACCCAGTGTAAAAAGTGCCAACCATTTATGAATATTGACAAAATTTTGAACATCTATCTAAGGGATTTAAACTTGAACAAATTGTTAAAACTCCATTTTTGAACAAAATCAAATCGTGGCCATAATATTAGACCAAATTGTATTTAGTGGAAATTTGAGATAAGAAAAACTGAAAAAAATTAAATTGAGTGAATTTTTGTTATAAAATATTGCTATTTAATGATTCGTGAAGATGAAGTAAATAATGAAGGTGATAAGTTAAATGCAAATGTGGTTGGTGAATGATTGTCTGTGGTGTTTGCAGATATTGGAATTTCTCACGGTAATTCTGCAACGCTCATCTCTCTTGCCACTGGAGAGACGTATGAGTTAAGATTTCCGCTGCCCTATTTAGCAGAAAAGGCAAGTGGCTCGAATGGACTCGACTCTATATCATTGGATAATGAGGGAGAGTCGAGCAGAAGACAAGTCCTTAGTTACGAGACTTTGGAAGCGGAGTGGTCAAACTTTCAAATCGTCTACATGCTCTCAGATGCTTCCAGAAATATCATCTACTTTTCCCACTACTCACAAAATTTAAAACTTACGCAACTCTGTCTCTTCAACATTTCTTCAAATCAAACGCAACTCATCATACAAAGTTCGTTTCATTTCCTACTTTTCTATATAAATTATGACCAAACTAATTTAATACTCCTAATTTCTTTTTTTTTCTAGCAAGAACCGGTGCCATTGATTACTTAATCCTTCATGATGATCTTCTGTATTTTAGTGAAGAAAAAAGTCATACTGTCATGAAAATTAACACTTCTCAAATTGATTTTCAGCAACTCCACAGTTCAATACAACTAACTGTTGTGAAGGAATTGCCTGGCGAACCAGCCACTGGTATTGCTATTGATCCGTCTAATGGGTAATTCCATATAATTTATCGAACGATGTCTCTGTTTCATAAACTCATATTAGAATTATTTTACTTTTCCAATGGTTTAACTTATATTTTATTTTGGTTTTATTCAGAAACCTGTTCTGGAGTTCAACCAAACCAAGCAGGATCTCCTACTTTAATGGAAATAAAGCTCAAGATTTCCTACCGAATGATCTCGGTCATCGCGTCCACGATATCATTATTACAGATTCTTATTTGTACTTTATCACCAACCCTCAATCGGGAAGTGAGACGAAAATCGAGCGAGTGTCCTTAATGAATTCATCGGAAAGAGAAGTTGTTTTCAATTTTGAATCTCAGCCTCAACTACCAATTACAATGACATTCATCTGTGGAAGTCTTTTCTGGACTGATTCCTTGTCGAAAACTTTATGGAAACTCCCACTTCAATTTCCCATGTCCAAAGGATCAAGTCCGATTATAAAAATATTCGATTCGAAATTGAATCGTCACTACTCTAATTTAATCCCTTATGCGGTGACCAGTCGTAAAAAATTGGACCATGCAACCTGTATTTCTAGAAATATTATTCAAAATAGTGCAGTATCGACAGATGCAGCTGTCACCGACAAACCTATCCCTCCTGTCACTGTCACAAACCCTCCAAGAACCTTGTCAAAAATACAAGAGTATACACCGGCTCCATTTGACACCAATATGAAACTCTGCGCTACGGAGGATAGTGAATCTTTGTGTCACAATGGTGGTACTTGCCTATACTTAGAACAAAAGTTATTTTGCCTGTAAGACAAATTATTAAGAAAGTCTTTCCATTCAAATTCTTAATCTTAACCCTATGATTTTGATTGATTAGTTGTGCAAATGGATTCATTGGTGAGAAATGTGAGCAAGATGTAGTGACTTTAGTCCCCCAAAACGAATTTGCCTTTTCTCATTCACTGGATTGTACTCAAACGGACGCATCTCTCCTTATTTTCAGTATAATTCTCTTTGTAATCGTTATAATTTTACTAATCGTTATTGGTATACTGGGAGTCAAAGTTTGGAGATTAAGCCGAATACCTAGAATTCGCCGTCGCGTCATAGTTGCTAGGAAAGAAACTCAGAAGCCCTTGCC
The DNA here is from genome assembly GCA_002738285.1 of Holacanthella duospinosa. Lineage (NCBI taxonomy): Eukaryota > Metazoa > Arthropoda > Collembola > Poduromorpha > Neanuridae > Holacanthella > Holacanthella duospinosa. The sequence continues at coordinate 418,563 of NIPM01000109.1, forward strand.
AGTAAATGTTTGTGGAATGATTGATATTGAGAACTGTTGTAATATGAACATTTGCGAGACGGTATGTAAATGGAAGATTATAACTCTCCATGAATACCAACTAATGTTTTACATTGTTGATTTCACAGCCCTGTTATGACTCTGTCACCGGAGTAGTATCGCTTACATTGGATCAAAATATGAAAACTGAGGATGAAGAAAGACTTTTGGATTATTAATATTGGTGATTCCAATCTTTGGTCTACCGAATAGTGCCTCATCGACCAGTAGTTTTCTTATTAGGCGGAGAGAGAAGAAAAAGATCTTACAGTTAATTGTTATTTTACAAGGTTTATGAGATCCTTACGTAGTAGTATTTTGTAGCTCAATGCATCTGATGGGACTACTCTCAAGTATAGAGGAATTTAAATATTAGGTTTAGGTCTGGACCGACCTAATTTTTCTCGACTTTCACACTCTCGGTTTGAGTCTGAGTTTGTTGTAACTTAAGAGGCTAAAATATTAAGTCCAGACCAACATTTGGCTTGATTGGTTGGATGCTTAGATTAACCACCAGTAAAATTTAAGGAAACTAGTTCTGATTTTAATACTTTAGATGACCACTGTTTCCTAAACATTCCGGTTTCATAAAAATGATATGCTAAAATTATGAGAATGTTTATATATAAATTAGCATCCACAGAAAATGAATTAACTGACTGTTCCTACCGAAACAGCCAGATCGTAATTTCGATTTTTTTCAAAATTCAACCTTTTTTAGACCCAATACTTAATTAATTATTAAAAACATTACGTAATTTACAATTAAAACGAAAACAAATGAAACTAAAACTTAAATATTGCTTATAAACTGAAGAAAAAAAAAAAAACGCTTGGTTTGGACTTAATCTCAGACCTAAAGTGAGAGGGAATTAGGTCTGGAATTAAGTTTTTGAAAGACTGACTAAGTCTTGAGAAAGGAGAAAGTCTTTCTACGTCACATATTTTTGGCGCGAATCTCATAATAAGGTCTGGTACAGACCTAAACTTAATATTTAAATTCCTCTAGTCTAAACATTTTTTCTTCCTTTATTACAATTCTATTTTAGTTCTCAATCATCCTCCAGTGTTTATTAGTCATTTAATAGCTTGCGTTGTTGTGATATAAATTAATATGATGTAAATATATAACTTGAAAGGTACCACTGTTGATATAATGATTAGGTTAACCTACTTTTCTTCTCTTCACTTTGCTTCGTAAAATGGAAAGCTATGACTGAGATCACAATGAATGTAAATTTCAGCACATGAATGCAGAATTTTGATTAGGAAATGCAGTTTTGACTTCTTCTTCTTCTGAAGGTGGTGTCAAGTAAACTCTGCTCGACTCGTTGGCATGGTCAGGTGAAGTTGTGAAAATTTGAAATGGCGGAGGACGTGAGGTCATGTCATAACCACCATTCCGAGTGTCTAAAACTTACGTCTAATATTTTTAAATTTCAACGCAGAAAATTTAATTTGTTTTTACCTGATGGGCTCAAAGAGCTGAGAGACTCTATATTACAAGGTGTACTCCTTTTTCTACCACCGACAGTAACAGAGTCCATTGACTCTGAAAGAATAGTTGTCATGGATCTGGCAGAAACAACCCCCTGTCCACGCCCAGTACTTCCACAGTCTCTTGGACATGGGTAAGGACTCGTCATACTCACAACAATAGAATCATTATCCATAGGACGAAAATCATCAGTCTGAAACTAAAATAAAATTAAATCTAAAATCCATAGAAAGTCCACTTTCTCTCCATCGCTTACCGTGATTGGTTGAACGGAATCCTCATATTCTCTTTGTTGCTTCCGAATTGCAAATATCATCAGAGTTATTGTCAATATCATCACTATTACAAAAACAATCCACAAAAAAGTACTCTCTGCACTTCCGTTTGACCCTGTTTAATTTATAAATAGAAAAGAAGTTGACACTTTAAGCTTTTCAAGGATGGAACCTTTTTCCACGACTGTGTCCATTTTGAGCTCCTGAGGCGGAATCTCTAAGGTTCGATTATTCAAATCAACGAGTACTAATTTTCCAAATTCCAAAGCTTCTTCTAGTTTAAATAAAAATTGTGAGACTTTGTTGCGATTGTTCAAGACTTCCGTGTCATCCAGAGATATAAAGTTTTTGTTCTGATGCAGTCCATTGAGAGTAAGTGCCACTAGAATACTATCTGGAATGAATTGTTAAGAATTGGATTAGAAATTCATAAGAAAATCCCATCAAATTAAATTCTTCCGTACTGTTTACGTAGTCTATGGTTAAGTAGATGGATTTATTCAACTCTGCTTTCTCATATCCCAATTGATTAATAATTTGGAGAAGCAGTAAAGTTTCAAATTTTGCTTTAGAACTTTCCATAGATTTGTTATTTTCCTTTTTATAGTCAATCCTGAGAAAATATCACAACCAAACTTATACTTTTCTTAACTCATTTTTATAAATTTTTTTTAATTCTACCAAAATGACACGCTTTCACTCTTTTCCCATTTATTTGGATCTGATCCGTTTTTAGACTTGGTATAAATTAATCTGAAAAAAAAAAATTGGTATAAAAATAACCGTCCATTTTTAAATAAGGATTATTTTTACTTGTATAATCCAAGGTCAGAACAGGTACAATGAAAATTAGTTTGATTTGTTCCGTTTGTGTTGTTGCAACTTCCTGTCTCCCAAATCCTACTGCTTTCGTTAAATCGACCACACTCAAAACCAAAATTAGTGATAACGTAAATAATTTTAAATAGTTGAGTAATTTAGTAAAAAGTTGAAGATACCTTAGCGTCTGAGATTGCAGAAAGGATTTTAATTTGAAAGAGAGTGGTAGAGTCCGGATAAATATTGGTAGAGTGAGTGAGCTCTGTTCTGTTGTTAGGATGAATCGTAATGGTTTCCCATAATTCTTGAGTTACTGAACTTAATTCATCCAATTGTAATGGGAGAGAGTGATGAATTATCCCAACACAATTGAATCTCAAATATTTTTTATTTATTTCATTGGAATCCTCATCATTTTCTCTCTCGCAATCTCTCCACTTCTCGTTTGACAATTTAATCTGAAATGAAAATCAAACATTTAAGACCTAAACAACTTTATTAAATAATATCTGTAAGAATCAAAACTCGGACCTTTAGAGACTTATTATTCCCTGATAATTCTTCATTGGTAATCCAAAATAAATCATCAGTCACATTCCTTAGTTGTGTCGATAAATTTGCAGACATGATACAGGTCACTTGGATTTTCGTTTTATTTGTAACAAGGACGTCGTTGTTCATAGTTGAATTACGAAGATTGCTACATAAATCTTTGGACACCTGATGAACAGTGTGAATAAAACTTTTTGAAAACTTTATCAGATCCAATTTCGAAGCGGTGGTAGAGAAATTAAGAAAATTAATTTCTAATCCCAACAACCTATGAAAGAGTTCCTGCTTTGACGTATCACTCTCAGTTTCAGAATCCTCCAAATATAGCAAGTCGTTATCGATAAAACCATAAGAAACTGGTTCGGAATGGATAGAAACGTAGAGAAAAATGAAAAAATATAATATTAGCCGGGGAAATTTGTTCTTGGCCATTTTACTTTCAATTTTTATTTCTACTAATTTAATTTGAAGAGAAATAATATAAATAATCCTTGCGAAAGAGCTTGGATGGAGATGAGTAAATACTTGTTGCGTGTATTGAAGAGAAGGAATGAAAATAAAAAGTTTGTGGGTAAAATTACTTTCTTCCTCTTCCAAGTCCTTGTTAAAAGACTAGAAAAATAACTATAGTTCCCCTTGAGTAAAGATAAGAAGAAAGCACCACTCACACTCAGAAACCATCAAGCATTTCATGCATTAAAATTTTATTGAGACAAATAAGGTGACACGAACATTCTACGGATTACTTTTTCATTTCCCTACAAATAATCAATAACTCTTACCACTGGACCCTTCCTCAACCAATCAGAGACTTGTACGAAAGAATGCTTTCCCCGTCACTGTCATGTCATTTCCAATTCCAACAGAACTACACTCGCTCACTCACTCCACCCGCTCCAATGTCTAAAGGTAGGGGAAGACCAATTCCTCTTTGTTGGAGAAAATAATTCCTTTATGAATTTGGAACGTTTCATCATTACTCATTCATAAAATAATTTTTAGTTCCTTAGGTTAACAGTTTGAAAACGATGAGCACTGAGCAGTACTGGGCAGCACGTAGAAAAATTCAAGGCTGTTCGATGACTAGTTATATTTCTTTTAATGGAAATTTTTAGATGCTCTTTTGAAACAATGCACTAAGGAAGGGATTGACGTTTCAATTCAATGTGTTGAAATTTTTAATTAATCAAAACGTTTGTTCTAGGGAATAATGGTCCTATAGGCTTAATTTCTCTAAAGTTATATCACGATTTTCAATGCTCTTTGTTAACAATTAACAGTTTAATAACCACAAAACAAAAAATAACAGTGGAGTCCGTTTTAGTGTGCACCATGACTCCGACTCCAGAGTCGGAGTCGGAGTCGACACCTTGACTACGACTCCGGAGTCACCTGTGGTTTGCTATGAAGTCGGAGTCGATGACTCCGGAGCAGGTATATGTAAACAAGGAGTCGGAGTCAATGACTCCGGAGTTGACTCCACACAATTGGAGTCAGCTCAAAAAAAATGTCATGAGCAGAACTCATATAGCATTACATCACAAACAGAATACACGTATGTCAGTAAGGTACTAAATATTGCAGCTCTGCTGCTATATATAGGGGCCGCTTTAATTAACAGCTCTGCTGCTTAATATAGTGTAGCTGCAATATACAGTTGCTTTGCTCCTACTTTTAGGAGCATTTTAAAATTTAAATATTTTAAATAATGGAGGCATGCCGACGAAGAATTTGACAACTCAAAATTAGAAATTGTTTACTAATTTTTAAGACTAATACGTAAACAAGAGCCGGGACAAATATCGGTAAGTTTTTCACAAATTAGTTTCAATTCACTGACCTCTCTCATGATAACTTCCTAACTTAATTTACTTTTTTTAGAGACTTTGTCCTTAATTTGCCGACTTTTAGATGAATTTTGATTTTTTTTAAATGGAATTTCCTTGGCAACTGCCGCACTTCCACACAAAAAGAACCATGTGCATAATATGTATTTGCGAAATCTAAGTAAATGTAAATTTTGACTCCGGAGTCGACTCCGGATTCAGTGCTCCGACTCCGGAGTCACTCCTTATTTACAAGGAGTCGGAGTCAGTGACTCCGGAGCCACTCCAAAATTTTCTTGGAGTCGGAGTCAGTGACTCCGACTCCGGCTAAACCCGGAGTCATGGAGAACACTAGTCCGTTTATAGTGAAAAGGTAGGGAACGGCACTAAAATTCCAAATAGCCGGAGTTTATTATATTTCAAATTCTCTATGATAATTGACTTCTACTTCTCAGATCTAAGTCACATTTGCGTTCAATAATAAAATGACACATTCCATGAACTTCCCACCAGATAGAGTTCTCTAAGCAACAACGGAAACATTTCGTAAACTATGGATTTGAATTTTAAACTGAAGTGTGTTTACTAAAACTCCCTTACTCATGTTTTTACATTTTTAATAACGTCTTATGTAAGAAGTGAGATGGTGGCCCATGGCTCCCATCCCACTTCACAAACTTCTCACCTGCTATAAATCCAAGTGCGAGAGCGAAAACTTTGAGAATAGCAGGCCAGTAGAGGAAATCTGTCATTAGTGAACTCTTGTGCAATAATAAAATACTCTCTCGAATAAAACTTTAAAATAACTCACAAAAATATAGAAATAATTATTAATTTTCATCCAATAGAGAGTTCAATGGATCATGTTATAAGAACCAAAAAGAGCTAGCAATTTAAGAATGAATTAGGCATCTAATGGTGAAAATAGATTGCTATTGATCTCGTTACCGTTTCTCACGGCCTAATATGTTTTTAAGTTCAACTACGCATAGCTAAGTGACAAAAGACAGTTTTCAAATATACACCGTTAAACATCCCTAATAAAGGTTCCATCAACCGTAAAACTTTCCTAATACAGATTTGTGACTAAATCCCAATATAAAGCTGACAATTTCATACTTTCACAATAGACAATTCTATGTAAAATGGTCGAGAACGGACAAGTTCCATCGAAATGATCGAATTCATCAAATTCTTCCCGCAAGTCGAAAAGATTACCGATAAATCCCTAAAAAATTTTCTCAATAAATTCGAAGCTTGGGCTTTAATAATTTACACTTTTAGGATTTGATGAAAACAAAAAAGCAATTGGCATCAGCTATTGAAAATGCCGGAGCGGAACAATGCTTTTAGATCCAACACAAAAATTGAAGACAACATGACCGAGGACACTTTCAAAAAAAGTTTCCTCACCAGCTGTCCCAATCACCAAGAGGAAAAAGTTCTTAAAATGGTGGACTAATCTCCACCCAGAGAACAAGAAACGTCCTAAATTTCTTAAGCTTTTCTACACCCATTGGTTACCTATCCGGTGCCAATTGTGACCAATATCAAGAAGCTGAACTATCTGAGGGAATGGTAAAGCAAATGCTACCCGCTGTTCGACGATTCGTAAAATACCGTAACTTCCAAAGCACAGGGGGAAGCTTTAGTTCGAATCATCGACGAATACGAAGGGGAAAGGAATGAAAGACATTGACCAACCATTTATGCATGTGTCATTCACTGACAATTAAGGTAGAACGAGACAGAACAGAAGAAATACTGAAAGCTTTTAAACAACTTAGCATCCAAGTAATCTACTCAGATGACCAACAATATATGACACACCAAATACAACCAGATCACTCACTCCAACAAGAGGATTCTACCAACGAGACGGACGAGACAAAGTTTATCAACAAAATTACAGAAGCGGTGACTTTCAAAACAAATGCTACGGATGCAACAGAATTTGACACACCATCGCCGTTTGTTTTCAAAATCAGCGGGACGAAGAGGATACACAAGTCAGTATCCTAGAGGACGAGGTCAAACATACTGGAACCCGTTCTACCCAACTCCGGTACCACAATATGACAATCGATGTTCAGCAAACTAGGGAAACGCCCCAGAGTGGGTCTAGTGGTTCACAATCCTGAGGACCGATACAACGAAATGACGGATACAATTCAATTCCACAAGCTTCGACTGGAGAAATTAGAAAGTATGATTCAAAATCATAACTCAGAAATAATACGATTATGAAATGATATATCCCTAAAACAAAAGAAAATATCGATAGAACAATTTCCGAAAACACACAACACTAGACAATGTACCAATTCTCAGAACTACAACCGATACCCAAGGTCAATTCATTATTCTAGTAAAAATTGACGGAATACCATACAACTTTTGCGTGGACACAGGAGCCCAAGTATGCGTAATAGACGCAAAACAACCCACAAATTTTAGTCGCATCCCTAATATATTTTGTTGCTTAGGGCAGGTCAAACATCAGTTAGAAGACAAAGGTGTTATATTGTTCGAAATAACTATTGTCAACCTTACAGTAACCTATTCTTTCATTGTCGTTGAATCTCTACCATGTGATGTTATTATCGAATTAGAATTTGTTGAGGAATACATGTTTAATGTCAACCTACACCATCACATACTACACTCCGAAATAGCGAGAACAATTCAAATCAGTGGCAAACCCGTGAACTTTTGGAGAAAGCAAGGCATACTACCAGAAAAGGTACTAGTAAACTGTGAACTCATCCCACAGCCGAAGGTACTATTACTATACTATTACTATTACTATACTACCCTAGTAACACTTATGCATCGTAAAATGAAAGGTAACTTGATGGCGTGACCAAAAAACCAAGAACTTAAGTATACAGCCTCATACATAATTTGCCAGTAGTGTTCTTTTAACATTCCCCCCCAGTACGAACACCTTCACTGCGATTACACTAAAGTTGACTTACTGGCCAACCATTGAATTTACTGTGGGTAATCTGTACTTTGCCATTTATATGTCAGTAACGTTTCCATTAGATTGCTATCATGTTGCCGTTGTTGACAAGCCATTAAATTTACGCTAGAAAAAAAATTAATTATATATTACATAATTTTTGTTTACAATTTATTGCACCATAAGTTTTGAAACAAAGGAAATATTCAATGAAATGGAATATTAAAATAAGTATTTTATTCAACTTCGATTATAGGTAAATTAATTAGTACAATTATGTGAAAATATCTTTTACCAGTTATTAGTTGTATGACACTGAAGTTCCGTATGGCAAGTTTACCACTCTGGCCCGTGAGTCGAATCTTAGCAAATGCAAATCTTGGTTTCGAAAATTTTCAACAGGATTTCAAATGTGATATCTTTCCACGATTTCCCCGTGGTTTGAGTCAACAGCTTAATCTAGATAAGAATTACAGTAATTGTTAATTATTGTTAATTCAACATGGAAACAAATACAGTCAATCTGACTTATATTACCAATGTCTGTTTGTTGACAAACGTTGCGAGCCAAGTTTCCATATTAGTTAAGTCTGCTTCGGTATTTACTGGTAATTACACTCCTTAAAATTTTTTTTCAGATAAAGCACCCGCATAGGGCGTTGTAATTAGTGTTGCCAAATATTCCTTAACATCTGTTATGTCGCTTTATAGCTTTCCCATTCGTTTGAGATTGTCCTCATGAAATGCTGAAACTTTAATTCTAATTATTATTTCTTAGAGTTTAGTCATAAATGTTAAATTTTCTCATTAGATACCAGAAATTCTTCATCCTAGTGTTGAAATAGCACATAAGATTTCCGAATCGAATGCATCAATAAATTGTATTGGGATTGGTTCACTTGTCATATTTTGCTCATCTGAAAAGAAAAACAAATTGTTACTTTAATTAAAAGTTTAAGCAAAAAATGTCCTTCACAATTAAGTCTTCATTCAGTATTACATATATTACAAAGTTAAGGCAACCACAAACATAATAGAACAAGGCGCAAAATTCGGTAGACTGGACATTACAATCGGATAAATTTTATTGTAGCTACATTGCTCGCGGTTACTAACACTTACTACACAAACAGCAGCTATATAGTTTGGTTTATTCAAATTAGCTTAGATGATTGTGAATGTGATTCTGTGACAGGAATTGGTCGAAGGTGCTATGTTGAACTCGTCTAATTTCTTCTTCAATTTCAACTCACATTTAGAAAAGCACTCAGCGGTTTTTGAGAAACGTCGCACAGTCTCAAAATCGCCTTCTAATTTTATACAACATACATAAAACTGACAGATTGGCACCCAACAGCAAAAATTTATTACTTACTAAAATTGTGAAAAATACGAATTTGGTGCTGCTCTCAATCTGATGAAGAGGCAATACATTTTCGTAGCTTCTTTCGTAAACTTGATGCATGGGTCTTCGGTGGCCACAAGCACGTCTTGTCATCTAAGATCCATGTTGGAATTGCCTCAACTGAGTTTTCCGCGATAAATTCTACAACATGACTGTTTGTTGTTGATTTTTCTAAGTCTATTATTATGCAACAAACTAATTGAAAGGTGGGCAGTGTGGGTTTTCGGCTATACCTTCGGGCTCTTGTGTGAATATCGCAAAACAAAATAATTGTAAGAGCTTATTGGCGCAAATTTTAGTTAGACTGAAAAGATGATTTTTAGCAAAGTCCAATAATAAATTTCAAAAGAGTTCGGACAGAGCACAAAACTGCATTTCTTTATAACCCGAGCCCGAGCACTAATTCCGTCAATCACAACTCACTGCTTGACACATTCCGTGAACCATCACTAACTCTATGACTCGTTCAATGAGCAAAAAATACTCTATTCCTCATTCCGTTGTTTTAACTTTGTCACTAATGGCGCGAGTAATTACTAACTCCAAATTATTTCGTGAGTTATAACACTAACACATTACCTAAACCATACTCTCTCACTATATTCTCATACTTCCTGCTACTGATTCTGTTAGTCAAAGCACACTTGTTGATACATTCAATGCGAGGTGACTCACTGTGTGACTTATTGCATGGTTAGTGAGAATAGACTAAAAGTTAATATCAAAATAACCCGAGCAGAGTCCAAGAACATATTTCAAAATAGGCGAATCAAAAGGAGCCCAAGAGAAAATTTTGAATAGAGAGTATTAACAGAACCCAGAATTTTTTAAAGATCTTTTGCAGGAGTAGAGGCCAAAAAAACAAATACAATAAGAGCCGGACCCCGAGAAGAGCGCAAGATCAAATGCCGAGTTTTGATTCACACACATTTTGAAAATTACAAAACAAGCATGCTTGTTAAAACAAAGGGATAGCTTGGTCACGTGACAATTCCATACGTTGCCTTTGATGTCACGATGAGTTGGTCAAAGGAAAAGATTCGTAAGGCCAGCCCAATACCAATAAATTACTGGCAAGGTATGATTGTTGCCGTTAAAAATTCAACAGAGGAAAAACTTTAACTCAACGGCAATTGCACTTCCATGGCATCTTCACTGTGTCGTAAATCGGATTTGTACGGTAGTGAACTGATGATGTTGCAGCAGTGGTAACCTGTTCCTGCTGGCATGGCCATGAGGTTGCCGCTGCTTTCAACGAGTTACCAGCACGTTGCCAGCCCCTAATTGTTACTATGGTATATTAGTAATACTAGTATACATTCGAGCATTACAGAACACGAGAGTACCAACCAGATGACAAGTCATAGTAGCCATTGAACCCATGGGAGTGACCTCTAATGAAAACAAATAAATTCCGGTAGGCAATCAATCGACTTTACTACAATTATCCATGGTCAGCGCCAATACATTTAATGCCAAAAAAGACACAACAGCGCCAAGAGTAAAAGCATAATTCAGATTCCTGAATTCCATCACGTAAAAAATATGGCAGCATATCATCTCCTCCTCATTACATGACGTTTTAACACGATTACGAACAGTTAAGATTCAGTTACGGGTCTGACTCATGGATTCTGAAAGTTGAAGTAAATGAAAAGGATAAACAGAAAACAGCGTTAGCTACACCAGACGGACTTTAGCAATACAAAGTCCTTCCTATGGAAATCTCAGGAGTCTCAAGCTAATAAACTCATGAACATTGTACTATCGGGACTTGAACCAGAAATTTCTTGAAGTTGATGTGAATTCAATATTTCCATTGGTTTGAGGCTTGTGGAGTTTGAAAACAATACATATTTACAAAACGTGCCACAACATCGCTGGTGTTCAAAATCAATTGTAAATTAACTTGACAATTATTCAAGTCATTGAACTATGTCGCTGTGGTACGCCAGCTACTTGGTATGGTAATTAGCTGATTGACCGAAGTCACTGGTGACCCAAAAACATTAAAATAATTTCGCTTTCACTGAAATTAAAAACAAATGGAGAAAATTAGTCAATCAATGAACATGCTAATTGACTTCATTGAATTCCTATTGATCTAGGTCACTGGTGATCTTCAAAATCATAATAACTCAGTTTTCACTAGAATTGACCAGATGGCCAGAAATAGTCAACTAGCTAATCAACGAGTGCATTAATTGATTTAATTAACCTTCCATTTACCTAAGTCACTGGTGACTTTCAAAATCAAAATATACCAGTTATTGCTGAAATATAAAACTAAAGCCTATAAGTAATTGACTCATTGATTAACTAGCTGGATATTTCTAGCTAAAAGTTTTCAGTTTCAGTAGAAACAGCTACTTTGATTTTGTAGATCACAGGTTACCTAAATCAATGAAAACAGAAACAAGTCAATAGCTACGCCCATTGATTACCTAATTGGTTATTTCTAGCGTTTAGTTTTTGATTACAAACAAAACGAATATATTTTGATTTTGAAGTTAGGTTACAAGTTCAGTGTGCGCTAGGCTCTTCAACCACTATCAAAAATTCCTCCAAGGCTACGTCACAAAAATGGCATCTCTTTACAAATTACTTAACGAAACTGAAAATTTTAAATGGACAAGTACAGGAACAAGCATTTGAAAACGCAAAGACATTGCTTACATCTTAACCCATTTTAGCATTATTCCAACCAGAATTATAAACGAATCTAAGAACGAACGCGTCTGCGATAGAAATCGCAGCTTGTCTATTATAAATTCACTCTAAAACAGAAAGACCAGTAGCTTTCGTCAGCAGAATTTTGACTCCAGCAGAAGGAAAATGGACAACGACAGAGCTGAAATTTCTAGCTATTCTGTAGTCATTAACTAACTTAAAGCCATACCTACACGTTGTTAGGTTACGAATGGGTCAATTTTTAATGGACTTTCGGGGGGAATTATCCCACTCCGAAAATGCCCACTCATTCCACGCTGTACATTCTTTTAAGGAAACACCTCATCCCGCTCTACGCATCAATCCCATTGGCAACATACAATGGTCTTTCTCATTTACAGAAAAACTCTTCATTCCACCTGCAGAATTTGAGAATTTCAATACTCCTGTTTCAGTTTCTTTTCAAACAAACTTTTTAACTCAACACACACTCCAGTATAATTTAGCCCAATACCTCCGCAACAGCTGGGATATTTTTCCAATCTCATATTATATAAAACTTTTAAACCTAGGAGCTGGGAAATGCTTCCAACCCCTTAAAATGTGGTTGACAAATTGCGTTTTGCCGCAGCTTCATTCGCGACGCACCAATCGCCTTACTGCCCTCCCTACTGCCCGCGCCTTCCTTAATGTCAGCGCCGCCTTCCCTACTTCCCACCGCTCTCCCTACTTTTCGCCACCCTCTCTACTTTCCGCCGCCGTCCCTACTTTCCGCAGCCCTCCCTTCTTTCCACCACCCACCCCTGTGGTTGGAAAAATATCCCAGCTGTTGGCCCTTAAAAGGGCCAAAAATCTTTAACAGAGAAAGCAATGGTTTTCCAACTTTCCCTGCTTCGGAGATCAAACTATGACCTTTTGGTGAGAAAATATTTTATCATAATGACAGAGAAAGTGATTTGGAACGCAATAGTGATCAGTCATGCTATTAAATTTTTAACGGACACCACACAATTCCATAAAATGTATTGGATTCAAATCCCAGCTCCTGGTGTGTGTGAAATTAACTGAAAATCGTACGTTACTAATCCCTGCCCGATCGATAAATTCGTAAAGTTTACAAATATTTTTGGGGGGTAGTACGTCTTAGCAATCGGTGAAGTTTGCATTAGTAAATTACAATGTTGTCATACCGTTTATGAATTATCTAAAAGCACCTATATAACCTAAAGACCTAGGAACTTTTGAATTGCGTCGTAACGAATAATTACGTTGGAATTATGCCGCTATACGATGGGTTTTTTGTTTTATATATTTACCCATATAGAAGTTTTACTATAATTGCAATGATGTAGTAGTAAGTTATTTGAAGGGTTTAAACAAATAATTGAAAATTTGAAACAAAATTGAATCCAGAATAAGAGTCAACGCGTTGAGTTGTGTAGGGGTTTAGCCGGAATAGCCGTTGCCCAGGTCACACCACTTGACGGTACCCTACGTTGTGACCCTCCCACCAACGACTTGAGTAAGAATAAAGTATCACATGTCGTTAGTGGCTGTGGTTACGGCCCAAACTTGCCGATATGAACACGGTTTGATCACCCAGGTTCCACTCTTGGGGTCCCTCGACCAAAGGAGAACAGTTTGATTACCCAGGTTCCACTCTGGGAGTCCCTCAACCAAAACAGCATGGTTTGATTACCCAGGTTCCACTCTGGAAGTACCTCGACCAAAGGGTCACGGTTTGATTACCCACGTTCCACTATGGGGGTCCCTCGACTAAAGGAGCACGGTTTGATTACTCAGGTTCCACCCTGGGGGTTCCTCGACCAAAGGAGCGCGGTTTGATTACCCAGGTTTCACTCTGGGAGTCCCTCGACCAAAGCAGCACAGTTTGATAGCTCAGGTTCCACTCTGGGGGTTCCTCGACCAAAGGAGCACGGTTTGATTACCCAGGTTCCAATCTGGAGTTCCCTTCACCAAAAAAGCACGGTTTGATAGCCCAGATTCCACCCTGGGGGTCTCTTGACAATTAGGAGCACGGTTCCATGCTAGATTCTAAAATAAATGCAAAATTCTGAAGCATATAATTTGTTTATCAATGCTGCCCCGCAACAATTACTGCGTTCTTCGGATCATCTTCATCATGTGGGTTAATGCCCGCTGACGCAGGTAATTCTTTGGTCCCAGGTCAATCAGTGCAACATCACCTGTGTTGAGGCATGCATCACACATGATGCTAATGCTTTGGTGCTCTGCACACTGCTTGCTGGCAGTTGCTGCACCTGGTCCTGAAAATAGTTGATTTAGGTGGTGCTAGAGATGAACAGGTAATACACTTCCTGGGTTTTGCAGCACTACTCGCTTTCCACGTTGTCCGGGAGGGTTGGCTGGTTGAGGGTTAGGAAGTTGAACTCCCATTACCGTGAGGGCAAGCCTAACGGACTTTGGCATATGAGGATTAGCGCTTCTTCGCTCTATATTTGGCAAAGCCAACTTCCTTGATAGGTCGTACAGGAAAATTTTCCGGATATTTGCTGCTCCTTGATGCGGTTAATTTCCTTTCCAGAGGGAGTAGGCATTAATAGCGGCGACGTCCATCATTAAGTAAAAACCTTTCAAACTCCGTGGTTTAGTGCCTCGTTGACAGGTGTATGTTTGGACCATCCAGTCCACCGTATCTATGCTATCTGCAAGTAGGTTAACGTTGTTACACTATAGGTAAAAATGAATGCAGTAGTTTTATTCCTTTCCCCTTTTTGATTTGAACAAATATTGCATTTGAAAACTACAACTGTAAAAAACCGTTCATGCATATACCACTGCTACAAAACAATTTGTTTAAATAATTATATACAGTGCTACCAACCTTTGCTCTCGTTATAATCCAAAATAATTTTTGGTTTCACTTAATCCTTCTTGGACAATCCATTACCCGGTTCGTGATGCTCGGTGGAAATGCAAAAAAACATACCTCTTCCTAGGCTTAGGTTTGTAACTTAGAAGCATGAGTTTATTAGAGTAAAGATACATGGAGTCGCCTCCAGGTCTGTGATCATTATCTTTTGCTTTGAAAATGCTTGGGACCTGCAGACGGTTTCCTCGAATTGTCCCAACAAGCGCGGTTTTACGCTGAAGTAAGCCAACAGCCAACATCTTCGAAACAAAAATATTATCCGACGTTATTGTACGTGCTGCTACCAGGAACGGTTCTGTCAGCTGTATAACCACAAGTTGACCCTGGTTTTGCTCCGCTGACTCTCCTTGATTCTTCCCTTCATATATCTTCAATCGAGTTAGCTTTATTGTTTATGCATGGGGAAATAAGATGTACCGTTAATTTAGCAATATCAAGTATAGTGTCATAAAAATTACGATAAAAGCTATTCCTCCATCAGAAAAGTAATGAACCATTAAATATACCTGTGTGTTCATGATGTAATTTGTGGATGGATCTGCCATACTTTAATTTCGTATTTGTATGGTTTGCTTTTCATATACACAAAATTTACAATTTTCACGGAATGGAATAAGCATCACATCAACTGTCAGCATACATGATGGCTTATAAAAATATATGCGACACAAAAGGCGGTAAAAGTTACGCTAGGTTTATTGAATGAAATTATTGTCTTAGTATTCGGGAATTATTTTGAAGAAATTACGAACATGAATTTTTATTCACGTGGTTTGCTTTTGATTTCCTTGTGTGGGCATCATCAAACTTGAGGTATTTGCTAATAAACTGATACCTATCGCGAGGCATTGTCGCTTTCTGAAAAATCTAGCCTCTCTCTGCTTTGTCCGACAAGACGTCATGCATTGGAACATCAAAGCATCTACACACTCCTGAGCGGAAGAAGATTCCAATAATGGCATACATTTCATCTTCATCTACAAGGTCCCAGTGCCTCTATATGACTCTATATGTATATGATTTGCATTGTACGAAGCGAGACAGTGCCTCTGCTGTATATGACTTGAATTGTACGAAGCGACACAGTGCTTAGCGTAAACGTTTCTCCAATGACAGATTGTAAACGTTACAACTAGTGGTGAGACGATGGATTTGAACAAATCAACGCTGTCGTTAATAAACTGTGCTCATACTTTTGCACCAGGATGCTTCTTAAATAAGTTGTGAGCTGGTGTTTGGGCACTAAAAAGTGGAGTATCATTCCATGTTGTGCCATCAGCGGCAACGACTATTCCCGGAACCACTTCCAGTACCGGTGGGAGGTGTTCTTTGGATTCGTTTTCGGAATCGGAAGATTCAGCAGAAGAATCAGCAGGCGATTCCGCAACTGATTATCTAAACATCACCAACGACAATTATCTACAATACAGTCGAAGTTCATAATATACTACTTACAGCTAGCCTAACACTACAAACACAAATCATGTTAAAATGCCCGCCTATGTTGTTGGTAAAAAAGATGTATTTAAACATGTCTACATGGCAATTTGTAAACTCTGAGGATTGGATGAGTCTATTTTTCTCAGAATCATTCATAAACTTTACGGACCGGATGGAAGAACATGTGCTTTTACGTCGTTTTTCGATAGTAAAGCAACCATAACTTAGAAAAGGGCGGATTAATTAATTCTAAATTTAAATTATGTCCAAGTTATTTCTGATTAATTAATTATGGGTGTCACAACGCTCCAGGACGATCGGTAATAAGTTTCGCTTTGAATTAGCGCTCAAGCAAAAAAAAAGATTTACATTTGTAAATCTCTATGACTTAACTTTTTTTCGTCTTCAATTTCTAATACTCTTTATTTTTCCGCTCTGCCACTTCACTTGAAAATAGGCTAATGTGAGTTTAACAGATAAAAAACGGGATTCAATTTTTAGCTTTTAGTGTGTCAAAACTTCTCGGATATATTAGAAATTTAGCANTCCAAGTTATTTCTGATTAATTAATTATGGGTGTCACAACGCTCCAGGACGATCGGTAATAAGTTTCGCTTTGAATTAGCGCTCAAGCAAAAAAAAAGATTTACATTTGTAAATCTCTATGACTTAACTTTTTTTCGTCTTCAATTTCTAATACTCTTTATTTTTCCGCTCTGCCACTTCACTTGAAAATAGGCTAATGTGAGTTTAACAGATAAAAAACGGGATTCAATTATTAGCTTTCAGTGTGTCAAAACTTCTCGGATATATTAGAAATTTAGCAAGATTGAGTAAAAACGCATTTTGAGATCATATTTTTGATTATTTTTGTAAATATTCGAAAACAAAATTTTACGACTATTTGAAATTTCACTACCCACCAAAGTTTACGTTTAAATTATTAAATTTATTCTTTGTGCTGTGTGTAACTCTATTAATCTGAAGTGGCTTGGTGCTAATATGATGTTCCCAGCTATTGCGTGGTGATAATTTTGAGTGTGAGCAGTGTGAGTGGTGTGAGTAGTAAAAGCCTTGACAAGATAAACGGAAGAAACATTTTGTGACAATTTTTTTGACCCATTCGCAACCTAACAATCTGTAAAAATCTTCACCGACCATCACGCTCTTTTTTGGATTTTTAAAACAAAAAACAGAACAGCCGAAAACTCGCCGAATTTGACACAGAAGGAATCTGCAATGTCAAAGAATCTACAAGTCATGTTCCAGATGCCATAAGCAGATATCCATGTACACCAGTTGACGTTATAAAAACAACATCAACCCTTATATGAACAATTTATAATTTGTATTATTTCGATTTAAATGGACAATGCCATCATTTCACAACAATACGATCCCGAAGTCATTAAAATCAAAAGAATACTTTTCATGAAAGAAGCAAAATTCTTTTCCAAATTATGTTTGAACGGCGGTGTATTCTTTATCATCTAGACAACAATTCATAAATATACATTCCACGAGAACAAGATGAAATATTGATAGAATGTCATGACTATTCTCTTAGCGGATGCCTGGGATTTACAAAAACATACCACAAGGTGAAACAGAGATATTACTGGAAAAAGATGAAAAATTCTATCAACGCATTCACACATGTCACGAATGTCAAACACGAAAAATTCCAAAACGAAACCCTTTCGGGAAAATGGAATTTTTAAATGTCCCTGAGAAACCTTTCAGCGGTATTCAAGTTGATGCGATGGGACCTTTTCCAAGCAGTATACATGGTAACATAAATTTAATAGTTATCTGTTATCTAATAAAATTGATTGAAGCCAAATCCACGTGAAGCCACCATCGAAAAAATTGCAAAATTTACAATACACCAAATAATTTGAAAACAAGATTGCCCAAGAATCATACAATCAAATGGAGGAACCAACTTTACGAGCAAATTATTTCATCTCCTCAATTACCTAGAAATTCAACTTAGTACCAGTATTTCTTATCCAGAAGAGCAAAGGTCTTGTAGAAAGGTCACATGAAACCTTGACTGATGCAATCTCGACGTATGTCAGCAGTCAGCAAAAGGACTGGGACGCTTTTACTGCACATATTTTAATAGCGTACAACACGTCTATTAAAAACAACCTAATTGATAGCATTTTTTCTTGTACATGGAAGAGAAGCAAGTATTGCATCAACTCAGCCGCAAGCAACTTTAGATGACAACAATTCAGGAAGCAAGACTTGTAGCGAAAGAGGATATTGAGAAGGGACAACAAGAAAATGCTAAAAGAGTCAACTCCACAAGAACTCCAGTCATATTTGACCCAGCTCAAATTGTTCTCATTTCAAAATTTGTAAAGAAGCGAGGAATAGCATCAAAATAATTTCATTATTACTACAGACCACATCAAGTAGTTGAGCAAATACCAAAGGTCAACTATGTCGTAGAACACATATAAAGTAAACGTACTTTTCAAGAAACAGTACATGTGGAAAAAATCGAACCATATTTTGAAAGAATGTGTCTAGCAATCAACGTTACTGAGCCACACACATTCCAGCTCCTCAAGAGGCAGAAACTTTCTACTCATGAGTACCATAATGAAGAAATTCCAGATAGCACAGAACTTAAAGATACAGAATCAAAAGATGATACCGACAAACGAAGAAACGAAAAATTCCGAGGGAGAATTAGCAATGAATTCAAACGTTAATGAGATTTATCATACAAAGAATGCCTGAATTCTTGAAGACTCAACAGAACAAAAGGAAAAATCCACACCTATAATACTTCATAGAACAAAGAACAATGACAGCGCCGAAGCAGAGAAAACGAACACCGACAATACAAGAATGAAACAGAGTTCATACCGCCGATAAAAGAACAATAAACAAAGAAGAAAACAAAGTAAACATGTCAAAGAGAATCCCGACAGTAAAAACGAACAACATACCAATTTCCTTCCAATACATACCGCAAATGATCAGTTACGATACAACTGACGTCCAAGAGAGAAGTTTATTTCTTACAAATAAAATTCCATTCCTAAGAAACAAAAGTGAAATTATATATCAGCAATATGCGTAAAACAAGTATGCATAAGACACATAGAAGGAAGCATAGTAATTCCAGAACCAACTCTCAGCTATGACAAATATGTACAGTAACATAGGCGTCCGAAATTTGAGTATAGTAGGCCTCAGACAAACCGACTAATCTACCCAGCGCAGAGGAACTTTATTACTGTTGCCCTACCTGCTTCTTATTATTTAAACTGGTCGTATTTGTTAATCTCGCAGGATTAATTTTACTAGATTTCTCCATTTGGAATCTTTGAAATAAGAACTAAAACACAAGAAATTACTTTGAATTTAAAGATATCTCTCGGAATTCAATTAGAAGAAATATCAAACATGCATAGATACATAGCTACAATCCCATTCACTTACGAAATTGAACTACCTACGTTTCTAAAGAACATCCAAAAATTTCAATTTTCAAAAAATCATAACTTTTGATACATGTATAGTAGTGACTTGGTTTTTTTAATTTCGTATCTTACTTTTTAATTGTCTTTCTGAAACTGCATATAGTGTTTCCCCAGAAAAAAATTAAACTAACAACTTTCTCTACTAAAAAAAAAACTTTAATCTCTTTTCTCCAGCAAACGGCATGGGCCAAAAATATCTTCCCATAGTCTTTGCTATTTGTAGGCACACTGTAGTACAGCTATGGCCAAGTAATTCCGGGCCGTAGAAAGTCGCTTTCCCCCAAAAAAAAATTTGAGAAATCAAATAACACGAAATTAAAAAGTTAGAGGGAGTGAAGTTGGCTTGTGGTTGAAGAACAACAAGCAAAATTTAAATTAAAAATTATTATTAAAAATTATTATTAACTTTATTTATTTATAATAATAATTATTAATAATAATATATTTATTATATTAATATAATATTATATAATAACTATATAAATATATATTAATAATAATAATTATATTATTAAAAATTAAAAATTAGACCCGCCGCCTTCCCTATAAATTGTTAAAATGTGTCAGCTAACTTCACTTTCATTATTTGTCATAATTGTGTATCTAATGTACCGATTTTGGTGAAAGTTGGAGAAAGACGGCCCGGGTTAACTTGGCCATAGCTGTACTTAGATCCGATCTAGGCTTTTATTTTGTGTTTCAACTTTTTTCACAATTTTTAAGTTTGAATAAATGTTGCTATGGTATTGAATAATGAGGTAATTTTTATTTACGAGGATAAAAATTGTGAGATTCTTTTTCGAAAAGTATCATTATTTTGAATTTTGTCAAGTATTGGATACATTTATAGACGAGTGAGAAGTTACTTTTGTCCTACGCCTTTTGGTGGAGAATTTGTCACTAGGTAAATTTTATTAAGACAAAATATCTTTTTACAAAAGATCATTGTAAAAAAGGGAAACATGAAAAAATCAGGCCCCCAGGATCATAGGGTCAACGGTCAGAATTTATTGAAAATTGTTTTCTTCGAACATTATTCAGATCAGAGTTCGAAGAAAATATCAAATCGATATTTATTTCGGAAAATATCATGATATTTTTGATATTTTCATTAAACAGTTTTTGAATTAGAGACCACCCATGAACCCATAGGCGTAAGTGTAAAGCATGTACGACGTAAAACTGCTGTAGTATTCAAGTGTATGAATGAAAGAAATTCAACCTGTGATATTTTGCTTTATTTTATTCCCAAATCCCAAGCAGCATTAATTTGGTCTGTAGTTAGTTCCTAATCAGGCGATTAAAAATGCCTTGATTTGGGTTTGAACTGACCCTAACGTGTGAACTGTGTTTAAAATATCAAATGCGTAAAAATAACAAAAATATCAAAAATATCAAAAATATCCGATATTTTTGATACTTTGAAAATATCATGATATTTTCGAACTCTGATTCAGATACTATGTAAGCAGAGATCGAGTTTATGGAGGCAGAAATTGATTTTCGCCCATTTATGCCGGGCGAAAGGGGCGAAATACCGACGAAATGGCGAAATAGTTCTCCACTACTCCATAGATGGAGCGACATGTGTTTGATATTATTTTTAGAATATTTATCATTCTCCTTCACTTTTACCACATAACAACAGTATTTATTTGCACGTCTAGATTTTGATTATCTTAGCAATTAACTAATTGTCAACTTAAATCCAAACATGGTATACACATCTTACATTTCTTAGTATCTAGCACATTTGAACTAGGGGTCGGCCGATATGGAAATTTTGACCCATACCGATATAGGCCGATATGAAACTTTTCTCAGCCGATACCGATATATCGGCGACCGATATAACATCGCGGGATCTCTTGTTTTTCAAAAATAGAAGCCGAAATGTCATTTCTCAAATGACAAAGGAAATTAAACACGGCGTGCATAGTCATTGTTAAGTCATTGTAACATCATTCAAGTAAAAGTTTGTTGTTTAATTAACTGAAATCATGGCTACTTCTCGTTATAAAAGTTTATATTGGCAGTATTTTGAGAAAATTGAGGTCAAGGAGACATAACCCAAAAAGCAAAGTGTAAAATATGTGACGTAGAATTTGGGGAAATAATTTTCGTACCTAGAATAAAGTTAGTCAAAAACTTTAAATTTTGCTGAAAATTATTTTAAAATGTGAAAAAATGTACGATATATATCGGCAAATATATCGGCGAAAACAAGCCGATAACCGATATGCTGAAACCTTGCCGATATAGCCGATATGCCGATATGTATATCGGTATCGGCCGAGCCCTAATTTGAACGTTTCTGTAAGTGGATATGAAGCGCAGATATTAATCAAAAAATGAATTAAATAAGAATAAAATTGAGCGAAAGGAATTTAATTCGATTTTTTAATATAATTTAATTAACATTAAATTTATTTATACTAAATTTATTTGAATACAGTCATATGAATTGCTTTTCAACTGAATATATTCATTTAAACTAAGAATTATTCGATTTGAGCTATACATATTTTTAGTTGAGAAAAATTAATTAAATTTTTCACAAATTAAAATTAAAATTTCGGCAAAACCTTCAGCACTAATATTTTTAAAATTTGAAAAATATTTTCGAATTTTTTTTTCGAACAAACGTGTAAATCTAGCATCGATTTTTAATTTATACAGGTATCTGCCAATATTTTATTCATATTAAAAATTATATACGAAGCAACAATGATCAAAGATTAATTAAATATATTGTAACTAATTAGAAGAAAATTAAAGTAAGGAAATAAATAAATAAAAATTGCATTGACTCTCGTTGAATAATGTTTACATATCAATTCAATTTCCTATTTTTTATTACATTCGCCCCATTTCGCCCCTTTCGCACACTTTCAGGTCTCATTTCGCCAGGACGAAATGGATTTCGCCCCGGCCATGTCAGCCGGCTGGTATAATCTCTGTATGTAAGGCATATTTGTGCAGTCTCATAATTATTAATTATGTTTACAAGAAAATGATTTTCAATAAACAATAACGTTGCCTATTTCATTCTAGACGCTTGTTTTTTTCATGCTTCCTTTTACGGTTGCATTTAGGCAGCGGTTGTTGATAACCTCCCGCCCAGCAAAAATTTCGTATGCCTACCGGCTAACCCTACCGCCCAGCAACAACACATTGCCTACCGCCCAGCAAAAATGCAATGCTACACCACATGCTTAACGCCACCGAAAAAAAAACAGACCATTACCTACCGTCTACCTGCAGAAGAAGTAACATATAATAAGGCATTACCTTCACATTTATTCTTCCCTTTCCGAATTCTCATTTGGTGGGAAGTTTTAGGCCCCACAACAATGATGGATCAATTATTGAGTATGACCAACGACGAAATACTAAAATCCGTTTGGACGGATGTCATGGGGCAGAATAATGGTGAGAAGTGAGAAGTTTTTTATTGGATTTTATTTCATTTCATTTTCATTCGTTTTTATTTGATTTTGATTTTTTTTTTAATTTTTTATTGGTTTTTATTTATTTTTTATTTTTATTTTTATTTTTTTTTATTTGATTCGGTTATATTTTTAATTTTATTTTTTTAAATAATTTTTTATTGGTTTCAATTTTTGTTTTAATTTTTTTAAAAGTTTTGTTTTGGGTAATGGTTAGTAGTTTCTTTTGTGTTTGAAGAGGTGATCATATCTGCCAAAGGTGGAATTAGAACTTTGGAAGTGATGAACCTCTTCTGGTGGGCGATGCAGTTTCATATTGTGTATGTGCTTTTCCGTGGAATTGTCAGACTCAATTCCACACATTTCAGACCATCATCGGGAATACGAGATTCCCTCCGGCGGCATAATTTTGGCTTGCTCCACTGTCACAGTCACAACTGTTACAGAGAGTGCGTCGTCAACGATAGCCATTGCCACCGGTTGCTCGGGAGGATCTGTAACTTCAACCTTCATCGACGGCGACTTCTCACTCGGGCTTATCATATGCCACAACTGACTCAACTATCCCGTTAGTTGATCCCTGCAGGCACACAAGACAGAAATGAGTGGGCGGATTTCCAGAAGGCCAGCCAGCATTCAAAACGCACGTGGTGCCTGTCCTGTTTGCATGATTACATATGTTATGTATTAAGAGTGACAATTTTGCCACTCATCTCACGCTGACAGACAACGCATGGATAATTCATATTTTTTGGGGCCTCAGACTTCCGAAATTCTAAACGACGGAGAGCGAAGAGGAAATGGCAGAGCAACCTGTTTAGAGTGAGTTTTTAAGGGTGTTGTGGGGTATCCCTGTAACACCCTGAAAAACTCAGGCGGTAGGCATGGACGGTAGGTATGGTGGTTTTTGCTGGGCGGTATGCATGCGAAATTATTGCTGGGCGGTAGGCATCAGGAACCGCTGCGCTGCCTAAATCCAACCTCCTCCGGCATCCGGTAATAAAATCCAAGAGCCAAACGTAACTTTTTGCGCGTCTTCGTTCAGTTGAATTTAAAATAAATTCTCTGCAAGTGTTTTTTTGTGACAATGGACGTGAATGAGGTTTTAGTCCGTTTGATGAAGGACTTTAATTCTTTACCAGCGATGAAACTGGCTTGGAGTTGCCAGTTAACAATAGATGATGTCAGTGATATCCCAAAGGTTTTCCACATTGTATTTTAATATTAAAAATTTTTAAATTTCACCTTTTCACTTTATTTACATATTTCTAGATCTCACCTTCCCATTATCTCCGTGAACTCCAATATAGTTCTGACGAGAGACATGCTCTTCTTGCTGAACAGTATAAAAGTTTAAAATCTTCAAACCATGGATCCAAAATTTCTGTGGAACCATCAGTCTTGTCCTTTCAAAACTACAAATCAGGTGATAAGCTTTCAACGGCAGTCACAGTGAGAAACATTGACAAGGTAAGTGGGTCTAAATAAAAAACAACTGGCGACACGACGACGACGGTGTAAAAGTGTTTGATTTCTCTCTTTTACAAAACTAGACAATGCAAAAAATTAGTTTCACCATGGATGAGGGCGGACCGTTTCTCATTGATGATAGTTCAAGACGAGTTGGAAGATTTGCTTCCGGTATGGTTACATCAGTTACTATTCAATTCAAACCAGAAGACGAAGGAGATTATTACCACAAGCTCATCATACATGTGAACGGTCTACGCCTTGCTATTCCAGTTTTGGGTAAATCCAGAAATAATATTTTTATGAGACTCATCAAGATGCTGAAGAATTTCAGCCAGTGGACATTTTGGAGAATGATTAGTGGATATTCTATGGATTACTTTTTTATTGATGAAATGCAAACTATAGATCCATAGAATTTAAATAGAAATTATTAATTTTTGGATTTAAGTAGATTTAGACAAATTAAATTTAGTCACTTGTTTCAGAGAATAGGTTGGCTCATATCAAATTGACAATCGCGGTTGATTTTAAAACGTTCGCACTCCCCCTGTCCAAAATTTAGGGCACAGTTCAGGTGTCAATGAGACCATAGCGACAAACCCTGATTCCCACCAATACTTGGAGACCCCCCATGGCAAAATTTTCTCTAGACCACCTTCAGAAGCCTTTCGGTGGTTTCGACAAAATTAATTTATAAATTTTCACTTTTTAAAATTTTTATATGGTTTTAATTTTTTAGATTTATTTAAAAATCCTAAATCCAGTTTTAAACTAGAACTACCATAACGGAATTTTTGACTCCGTCATGAGATTACACATCGAAAAAAAACCCACCGGCGAGCACATTCGGCGCTCGCCGGACCACCCCAGGGCATCTTTGAGTTTGACCCCCCCCCCCCCCCCCCCCCCCCCCCCCCCCCCCCCCCCCCCCCCCCCCCCCCCCCCCCCCCCCCCCCCCCCCCCCCCCCCCCCCCCCCCCCCCCCCCCCCCCCCCCCCCCCCCCCCCCCCCCCCCCCCCNACGTTAGGTACAAAATCACTCAAGGTGATCAGGGTTAAGACGTAAATTCTATTTCTATGAAATTTTTTTTAAGGATTCGGACGTAGGGGTATGCTGGATATACCGGACAAATTGAATTTCGGAAAAGTGCCGGTCAAGTACGTGAACAAGCTCCTCACTCCTGCTTTTAATATTGGGAAACAAACTGTCCGCTTCATTGTTTCGACAAATGCGTAAGCTTTTTGGCTTTATTATATTGTTCAGTTGATTATAAATTTTGTTGTTGACTATGAGGAAATTCTTTTGATATATTTTTTCAGTCCGTTTGGCGTAGTCCCAGAGAAAGGTGTGGTAATGTCTAATGATTCAATTAGCCTAACTGTGTCCTACAGTTCGAATTTCCTCGAAAAGTCAACAGGGTTTCTTAGAATCAAATATGAAAATGGTAAGTGATATTCGCTGTGCTTAATTTTGTCAATGATGGAGGTCAAAGATTTGCCAATGATTGTACTCAAGAATTGTCAAATGATAGTGATGAATTCCAATTCTAATAGGTGAAGAAGTCTATGTAGAGCTAGAAGCCGAAGGAATTAACGAAGATATAACATTAAGCCCCATGGATGTGGAGTTTCAAGATACGTATATGGGAATGGTAACGAGAGCCAAAGTTACTATCAGAAACAATAGTAAGATTACGGCAAACTTCCAATGGAAAACTCACATCTCCACTTTGTACTATTTTGAAGTGTAAGTAAACTGTTCCTTTACCCTATCAATTCATGTAATATCTAAGGAAAGACTAATGTTTATTATATCAACTCGTCAAGTCTCAATCCAGGCACACCTACTTTTACCGATATAAACCACTTAAACGAGGATGGTAGTGGAGACCATGACATTGATCCAAAGAAGCAACATCTATACAGTCGAGGGGACAGTTTGGGAATCAACAAATTGATCGAAGCCCAAAAGCACCTTGGTGGTCTTTACAGCGAGAAGCAAGAACCCTTGTACACTGCCGAATCATTTCGAATTGAGCCACCTGTAAGTTGTCAATAGTAAAAATATGCAAGAACTATATTGAATGATGAATTCTTTATTTTGAAGATGGGTGTGATCCAGCCTCACAGTTCTAAAGAATTATTCGTGTTGTTCAATCCAACTAGACCAGGAATGTTTTTTTCCGAAGCATTCTGTGACATTTCAGGTTTAGAGCAAAGAACCGAAATTAGAATCACTGGAAGAGCCCTCGGACCAAAATTCAAGTTTGGGTTTGACATGCTTGAAATCGGAAATATGTTCCTGGGTGGAGGACACACTTACGAAGTAAACATATTTTTAACTTGGTTATGAAATCACTCCCAATTTACCAATTTGACATATTTATAGATTCCTGTAACCAATACAAGTGAAGTACAAGGAACAGTGACTTTTGAGGACTTTGTGGGTCTGATGAATCCACAATTAATTAGCATGAAGCCAGATCGTATTACACTTGGTCCAGGAGAATATGGAGCTTTCTACCTCTATATAAATCCAATTGGAAAACCTTTGCCTGTATTTGAAGAATTACGATTCATAGTTGGGAGTACTTCGGAGATAATATCAATTATCATCAAGTATGGAAATAGAAATTTATTCTCGATGTAAAACATCGGTGTTGAACGTGAAATTTCTAATTGTTCTGATTTTTAGAGGAGACATCATTTATCCTAATATCCGCTTCACAGCTGAAGTCCTACGTTTTGGTGAAGTATCCTATGGTCTGTCTGTCTGCGTGTACTTTATGAGAAAAGTTTATTGAAATGTTTTGTTATAGGATTTCCAGAAACAAGACAAGTTGTTCTAGTAAACGATACCTTGGTCCCACTTCATATTTCCTTGACCGTGGAACCAGATGGAGTAGAACAAGTCCTGAATGCTGAAAATATTATTGCTGCAATCAGAGAACCCGATTACACCTTTCCGACGAATCCACAAGAATTCCAAGTAGATCCTACACTGTTTGTGTTGTCAGGACGTGGGTTTCAACGGCTCAATGTAAACTTTTGTGATGAAATTTTTTTGGTGGATAATTTGCCAACTTTTAATTGGTACTGTTGATCTCTACACTGACAGGTGACACTGACAGCAGCCAATTACGGGGATTACACTCGAAAACTCGCTGTCCGTATTGGAAATGATTCAGAAATCATCAAGGAACTTCCAGTCAAAGCAACTTGTGTTGTCCCAACACTCATAAAGCCCAGTGAAGTGATTCAAGTCAAATGTGTATCAGGAATTACTTGCATGACCAGTTTCACCTTTCATAATCCAAGTACACTGTCTGCTGTCTACTGTTGTGTCCCAGTGGTAATTATTAATTACGAATTCCTCAACACAACAACACAACTAACCCATTTGTCTTAGGTCTCTGACGAAGTGAACATGAGTTCTGAAAATTTCTTGGGAATTATCAAGGCACGAGACTCGACTACTGTCCAGTTCAACGTGGTCACAAAAAATAAGGGTGTAGCGGAATCGAGAATTGAGTAACAGTCTTACGTTAATACAGCACCGTTGGCACTTATTAGCTTAATTTCAATTTCTATTTCAGAGTCTTTGTTGCTGGGAAAACAGAACCAATTTTTGAAGTGGGTGTTAAATGTATCACAGTTTCTGCCATCGGAGCACTAATGTTGAGCCGAAACCAAATTGACATGGGTGAGCAAAAGGTTCGGGTTAAGGCTACGGACACATTTGAAATAATAAACAGCCAGTCAGTCCCGATTTCGTATGTAATTACAATGGTTAGTTGACTGGAGTATAATGAAATGGGAAGGAATGAAAGCAGTTAATTATTTTTATCTATTCAGGTCAAAGGTGGTGGAATGAAAGAAGTTTGGGAAGTATATCCAGTTGTTGGAATAGCAAAACCAGAATCTGAAGATAATACAATTACTGTTTCCGTAACGTTAAATGAAATTGGAACCTATGAAGGTATCTTTCTTATCCATGTTATTGGTTCGAAAGTGGGGCTTGAGCTTAAGGTTACAGTCGTTGGTACTGGCTGTGCATTTATTTTTGAACCCGAATTGGATGAATCAGGCATCATTGATTTTGGATACTTATTCACGTAAGGAGTTGACCTAACATAATTTCTAACATTTCATTCTCAAAATGTTGTTGCCATTTTTACAGGAACACCTTAGAAATGATGACGTTTGAAGTGACAAATCCAGGTAAGATTTCTCAACACTGGCTCCATCATTCAATAAATTTACTTTTTAAAGGTTACCTGGTGAAGCATTTGCAATGGAAACATCCAGATGAAGATGCTCCTGTAAATCCAAATGTTTACGATGGGAAAAAGAATAGGAGAATAGAATTGGATAAATTTCTACCCAAGGCATCTAAGCCTAAGCCAAGGTAAGAATTAGGCAATCAGGATATCACAACGATTTATTGTTCAAAATTGTGTAAAATTTTTGATTTTCAGAAATATGGTATTTGAAATCAGCCCGATGCAAAAAGTTCTCCAGGGAGAGGAAACAATGAAACTAGATATCAAAGCCTTCTCCACCGTGTAAGTACTCAAACTTGGAAATTAAGAATTTAAGTTTCTACAGAATATTTTTACTGATTATTACAGAGCAAAGAAATTTGAGTCTGGTTTCACGTTATGGGCATACGCTGAAGTTCCAAAAGAAGTAGACAAGGACTTCCAAAAGCGTATGAGCAAAGCTAATGTCGGGCTCCAAATTGGAAGAAAAACTGAACTGAGTGTAATGGATAAAGTCTTCCTGCCATCTCCGGCACAAATTATCAAAATTATAGCTGAATTTGATGTGCCGAAACTCAAACTTTCAAAGTATGCAATAGCCTTCAGAATTGATCCGAATCCAACAGACTATTCAGACATCTACCTCCAAAACCGTAAGCCCTTCATACTACTTCAATTAACTTCAAAAATTTTAGCAATTCCTACATTTAACTCTGCTTAATTTACAGAAGCTTTCTTCGCTGAGAATCCATGTAATGCACCACTCACTGTGATTTTTCATACTATCACTCCGTTTGGAATCATAATTGGAAATGACACCATTGAGGAATGGAAATACACATTTGCGCCAAAACAAACGGTCAAAATTGTTATAAACTTTGACATCAGTCGTCTGCCAAAGGACTCAGGCGTTACAACCTTCACTGGTACACTGGATTGTATTTACGAGAAACATCCAACTAGTGATGTAAGTGGTACTATAAGCTATATTTCAATTACATTTTGGTAATAATTTTAGTACGCACTTTTGAAGAAATTCAACTTATTGTAGAACTAACAATTAAATACCATGCGTGTGCGTAAATTTTAACGGACCGACTTTTCAGCTTACTGGTTTCGTCTGACTGACTGACCTAATAACAAACTTCAAATGAAGACAGACCAAACTGGTAAGTTGAAAAGTCGGTCCGTTAAAATTTACGCACACACATTGTATTTAATCGTTGGTTCTACAATACAGAAAAAATTTCAATCTCTTGGCAGAGATAAGGTGGGGAAGACTTTTATCGGGTATAGGAGTCTGTGCTCACCATCCCGTGGCTATAGGAGCTATGCTTCACTATACCACAGGGTATAGGAATCTATAACTTATTATCCCGTGGGTATAGGAGCCAAGGTGGCTTGGTTTAAGGAATCAATTTATTAAGAAAACTTTAACAATTTTAAGGAAACCATTTTGTTGAGCGGAGTCCTCCATTTTTCAACTGTAGAATTGGAAAAAAGTGTAGTTGACTTTGAAGAAATTTACAATGGACAAGAAGCAGTGAGCGAATTTATTGCAAAAAATTCGGGCAAGTACTGTGTGAGCTATAAACTGTACATTGTTACAAACTCTGTTTTGATGGAAATTGTAAATCCAACATCAGAACAAGACACTATACAGGAATTGGATCTACGCTATACGAGTTCTGATGTGGATATGTTTGAACAAGCAAAGCTACCAACCGAGGTATGAACTCTCATGTCTTTTAGTTTTTGATTGCCTTAACACCATGTCTTTTTTTTTTCAACCATAAGCGAGCGGGGTCGATTTCTAAAGAACCAGTTGATCGGTGTGCCGAATATCGCGAAAGTTTATTGGAAGACATAGGGTTAGCCCTTATTGTGTTTAAAATATTATTATTATTTATATTTATCATGCTTTTAACTTTTATTAGTGATATACAGAAGCTTCAATCCGAGCGGCGAGAATGTGATACTTTCAAAGAGTCGATGAAATTTTACTATGATAAATTTTATCGAATGAAACTCATGTCATTTTTGGGTCTTCGAGATCCAGATGAAGAGCCAAAGGACGAGTTTACATATTTTCACTACTTTCGTGAAAAAATACATAAAACAAGCGGAGTCATGGCCGCTCCCAATGAAGTGATCGATGTCATCCCTATAGCAGGTATCATTCAAGCAGGTTGTTCACAGAAAATCACCGTTGTATTCTATGCCCAATCAAATATTCACTTTGAAGCAAAAATTTGCTTCTCGGTTGAGAATGGATCATCCAAGTATGGAAAAAAGACAAACTAATTCATTTATTTTGTGTAGTGATACTGAATTATTGAAGGTTGTGATCATAATGTTGTTGTTTGTTTTTTAGATTTTTTACAGTCAAGGGAAAGAGTGTCCCACCTCCGAATCCATATGCCTATCTCAATGACAATCAAAGTGGTTCTGGTACACCGATTAGTGTTCAAGGTAATAATTCTTCGAGTCTAATATTTTTTCCAGCCTCTTAGTCCTACTGTTTACCAACTTCTAATCTTGTGAGTACAGATTCTTGGTGCTGAAGAAGAAAAAAAAATTGGAAACAAATTAGGAATCAAAATAATGATTTTTGAATATGCTATATCTTTAGAGAAATGATGAATTCATCGGGTTTGACCTAATTCCCACAGTAAAATCCTTCTTTAAAATTATAACATGTTTTAACAAGAAACTATGTGCCTGGAGCTGATGTGCCTGCTTCATTTTAATCCAATTGAATGCCAATGAATGATTGATAACTTCACCAAGTTACCCAAAACATGATATTTTTTTAACAGAAAAACCTGAATCTTATTTCTTGACCTGAAATGACCTACCTTCATTAGCTTAATAATTATTCCTCTTCGTTTGCATGTTTAAATGTATAAATCTGCTTCTTTCACGGTATGGAGCCATACGGCAAAACTGGCTTCCCTTGCTTTCTAAGTATGAGCAAGTCCGGAGATAGCCTATGGGCAGTAATCCTGTTAAAGTAATGACAGACAAGACAAGTCAAATATTTGCATCAGTTCATTTTTGCCTTGCTGTAGATGAGGAGGAATTACTTTTCAGAATGAAGTGCTTCGTAGTTTTAGCTTTAGCAGCAGCAGCTTTGAGCGTGGCTAAGGTAATTGAAGGCTATATATATTGAATTAGTTTATACATACAGCTTGAGGTTGTTCCTTTCTTTCAGGCTCAGGATATCAAAGTGACAGATCATGTGTACTTTGATATGACCATTGGGGGTCAAAAAGCTGGAAGGATTATGATTGGACTTTTTGGAGAAATTGTTCCTAAAACTGTTGAAAATTTCAAGACTATTTGCACACGTGGAATCAACGGACGATCGTACAGTGGAAGCCGATTCCACAGAGTGATTAAGAACTTTATGATTCAAGGTTAAGAACAAACTAATTATAAAGGTAATCTGATTCTTAAGATTTGTTTACAATTTAATTTTAATTATAGGTGGTGACATTATTCGAGGTGACGGGACTGGATCTGCAAGCATTTATGGTACTTCGTTTCCGGATGAAAATTTTATGGTCAAACATTTAGGACCTGGGATGTTGAGCGTAAATTTTTAAAATATAGTAAGATCAAATACTTTAATTCTAATTTGTTTTAATTAATTTTAGATGGCCAACAGTGGACCTAATACTAATGGGTGTCAATTCTTTATTACGGTCAGAAAAACTGAGTGGTTAGACGGGAAGCATGTTGTCTTCGGAAAGGTCAAATGATGGGAATTATAATTCCATAACTTGAGATTAATAATTAGTTTGTTGTTTTAGGTGGTGGAAGGTCAAGATATCGTTCATAATATCGAGAGGAATGTGAAAACGGATTCTTCTGATAGACCTTTAAATCCTGTTGTGATTCAGACTTGTGGAATCGTTCCACTCCAACGGTCGTATGAGATATCCAACAATCAATACGAGTAAAGCAAAGTTATGAATCCCTAGTACTACTCTCCAAACTCCAATAATTTTAAATTCTTAATTATTTAGTTGAAGAATTAGTGAATAGAAAATCTCGATATCGAGTAAAAGTGGTTAGTTAATCCTATAGTTTGTTCTTTAAGTCATATTATGCTTGATAGTTCAATTTAGGAAATTGAATATATTTGAAATTCATTTTTTGATTATACTTAATTGCACATGCAGCTTATGGATGTGGTTCTATGCCATCGGACCTCCACTAGGGTTTTCCCTCATCATTGTCTCCTTCTTTCAATACATTATCTACAAACTTGATTGTTCTGGGAAGGCAATTGAAGAATATGAGAAAGAATTGTATGATGACATGAGGTCACTGGAAGTACACAAACCGGACTATGTCCTGGATAAATCAACTAGACTTAACAGGGAACTCTCAATGGATACCAAACTCAAGTCTATCAAGCGTAGAAAGTGAGGTTGAACTTGTCTTCAGAATGAATAAGGTCAAAGACCATTACACCAACCATTATCTAATTTCATTATAATAGAAAATATCTCAAACTCTAAACATTTTAATTGGGTCCTCAATTTTATTATTACTACTTTTACCTTAGAATTTCCTTCCTTTTCCATAAAGTACTTGAAGAACCGTACTTCACCACCTATCTAATAAATCAATATTTCCTCCTCTAATATTAAAACCGTGGATTTGTCTAATAAAATATGATCTGATCACACATTTCATCAAACGTTAGTATCAAAGTTTAGAATCAAAATGTATTTATTTCATACAAAAATATAAGACTTTATTTTCAAAAAGTATCTAAATTATATACAGTGATGTCTAACTTTGAATCTGAAACGAATACATTTTAATTAATTAAACTAATGTGGTAATTTACATGAAACAAAGTGTTCTTTTTTTTTAGAATATTTTAAAAGTTTCATATAGGGGTGGTATAAAAGTGCGGAATATGTGGCAAAAAAAAAAAAAATTTTTTTTTAATTATAATTTTTCAGCCAATCAGATTGAAGTAATTTAATTTAATTCTAATCTGATTGGCAGAAGGTTTACAGATTTGAGGATTTGAATATTCTTGAACGACATCCTGGTATTTAAAAATTCAAATTTTCAAATTGAATCAATTTTTCAAAAGATCAAATTTTTTTAAATTTGCTAAATTTCGATAATTATTATTAAAAAATTTTTTTTTTTTTTGAATATCCTTACTGAATTGAAAGAGCCGTTATAATTAAATAAGTCTATCAATAAGTTCTGAGTTTAAAAAATATTTGTTTTCCAGCCAATGAAATTATAATGAAATTCAAATTGTCGGTATGGGAAGTTGTTGAAAATAAAGAAAGTAATGTTCTAAGTTTTTGGTAATATTGTAAAAAGTAAAAATTTTGTAGATGAAAAAAAAAATTGTTAGTTGATATAACGGTATTTGATAGTAATAGTAGATAAATATGGAGATTGATAAAAAGTGGGAACGGAGGCATTCGGACTTTTCTCTCTAACTTCTGGCACGATGTTTCTCTTTATGTGGATGATTAGGCACTCCAATTCCTCTTTCAAATAAGACGAATGAGAAGGAGAATTACATCCATAGAATAATTATTAGGTAAGTACTTGGACTTTTTATTTTGTAAATAAGTACCTTCCAGTCAAGGGATAGGCACTACACATCCTCTTCAACACACCCAACATTCATTTACAAATTTTAATATTATCTTTATTTTTCGGCCTTTCTTTTCAGAATTTTAACAACCTCATTCCACATCCGACTCTTCTACCATTCGTCTACGTATAATAAGAATTTTTAATTACAACTCAACATCAACCATGTTTGAACGAGAAAATGTTTTTTTAAATTAGACAGGTGTGTTGATTATTATAGATATATATGTAGAGGACTTAAGAATGCAAGGGACATTCTTTGAAATGATATTTTTGAATTTGAATACTCAAATTCTACCTTTTCTCATCTTCTGTAAAATATTTAATTTTAATTGGTCATTTTCTTTCAAGCAGGAACTGCCACTCGGGACAATAGTTCTATCTAAATTCCTAACTCTCAAAGTGCCAGAAGACAAAATGGTTGATCCTTCATTGACACAATTATCAACTTTTTATACTATTTTCATTGGTTGAAGAGGAGTACCCTTGTCCTACACGACAGGTGGGTGTGCTTTTAATTTTACAACTTGAGTAATAACTAAACTCAACTCATATAGTACTCATAGTAACTCAACAGTTACTTTCTCAAACTCAACTCATGAGCTCATTAACGATTAGTCTGACTAATTAATCATAACATGGATCCTTCTATTGACTTGGTAAAGAGTCCTTCAACTAATTTAATTACTAAATCATATTAAATTCTTGGCTTTATTTCTGAATTAGAAACATAGAAGAGGATTTGAAACTTTAAACGATTCACGCTTCATAACTACTTTATAATAAATATCATGTCGTTATACTTGGACGCTTGGATAGACAAATTTAACAAACCTTCACTTTAGTCCCTTGATAATTAATTCATATAACTGTGAGGTCATGAGGTAGACTTAATGGTAAAATTGTGATATTATGACCTTTTGAGATTGACAAGTATCTAACAAAGAGGTGTGAGATTAAAATTAAAATTTTTGAAACGAAAAAGGGCTCATTGGTTTATATATTTCTTTTGTATCCAAGGGATATAATGAAATGTTTGGTCTGATTAAGTTATTCTCATTAGATAATTGATAGAGAGGAGAGTAGTGGTTAGTTGTTTTTATTTAATTGTGAAGATGGAGGTGGTTAGTATAATTTCCAAGTGTATTTCCGAGTATAATGAATCCTAGATTTGTGATCTGACATCTGACCCATTGGTACTTCAACCTGAGTCATCTCATTTCTCATACTAAATCTCATCATCCCATGTGAATTTTGTTGAGTCCAAAATCGAAATGGCAACGGCGCATCTCAAAACTTTGTAGTCAGACGAGACTCAAGTCTGGAAACGCTTTGGATCTTTGAGAATTGAGTATCTAAAATCAAGGGATTAATTAAACAAGTCTTATCAAAGTAGTAATCAAGGTCCTTACAGT
Organism: Holacanthella duospinosa; assembly: GCA_002738285.1. Classification (NCBI taxonomy): domain Eukaryota; kingdom Metazoa; phylum Arthropoda; class Collembola; order Poduromorpha; family Neanuridae; genus Holacanthella; species Holacanthella duospinosa. The sequence continues at coordinate 454,709 of NIPM01000109.1, forward strand.
TCCTATCAATTCGCTAACTACTTAAGTTTATTAAAATTTTGGTAGGAATTAATCTTGAAATGAATTTTAGTCAATAAGTTTTAGTAGAGAGTAGAGCAGAATATTTTTTTTTTGTTTCAGTCAACGCGCCTGCTTACGCTTATCCACCTTCTTATTCAGACACATACATATGCATTCGACATAATAAACACTACAGGGAGAAATTTATTTAGTCAAACACAACAATTACTATAATTTTTATATTTTTTTAATCCTTGGATAATTGTGGAGAATACTTTCATCACTCAAATTAGGTAAGACTATGATTACTCGACTCTTTGACGCCCTTAGTTCAACATTTTACTTTTTATAACTATACACGTCTTCTAAAAGTCTTAATTTAGTTTTGATTATTTTTGAAAATCAAAAAAAAATGCAGAGTTAGTAAAATATTAGAATAAATTTATTAACGGACATGGTGGGTTTTAAATGAAGAGTAGTTTAATTTAAAAAATCATAGTTAATTGTTAATATTTTGATAAATTTCAATACCACATTACATTTCGGACTGTAGATGACAGAGTTTGAGACTGCCTCTTCTAAGCTCTCTCTTCAAGTCTTTACAACTACAACATCCAACATAACATAAGGAAACGCTAGGAGTAAAAATTTATTTTTTTTAACTATTCCCATCATTAAATTTATTTTTATAATTTTACTTTCAATTAATCATAGTCTATTTTATCTCTCAAGTCCGTTCATATATTCTTTCTTTTTATTTTGATTTATTTATTTTTTGAAAAACTAGTCAGATTTAGCAGCCTCAGAGCTAAGCAGCAGGAGTTATGTTAGAAAGTCAAGGTTTTTGGTTACCATTCAAAGTTCCCCTTCTTCCCGGGAACTTGTATTACCTTACGGGNATTTATTTTTTGAAAAACTAGTCAGATTTAGCAGCCTCAGAGCTAAGCAGCAGGAGTATGTTAGAAAGTCAAGGTTTTTGGTTACCATTCAAAGTTCCCCTTCTTCCCGGGAACTTGTATTACCTTACGGGATTTTAGTTAATTTTATTATTAATATTTTAACAAGNGGATTTTAGTTAATTTTATTATTAATATTTTAACAAGAACTTACTAATTATTTGGAAATCAATTTAATCAACTTATTTACATCTTCAATCACCTAGTTCTATTTGTAAGTTTTTATTCAATTCCCAATATCTTATAATCTATAATATAAAACATCATTTTCCTATATACTAACCTATCATCTTGGTTTCCTCTTATATTGTTTGGGTTATATTTATATTGAACATGATAACGTAAAGTTGGTGCATCGAGAAAGCGGCTGCACTCTCCAGCACCCGCTTTCAGATCATTTACCACCTAACAATTTTTTATAAATATAATTCAATTGACTTATTCATACAATACAATATTGATACAATATTTTATAATATTGTCTATTAGTCATTGTATTAGTAGTAACTCTCACTCATCCGACATTGATATGTTCAAATTGTATATAAAAATTATTCTAAATTTTACTATAAGTTTGAGATCAATGACCTTCAACAATTTTTTCGTGCAAATTTTAAATTAAATTATTGGAGTATTGCTTTCCTAATATCATTTATTTTTACGTTAATTTATACCGTTCGATTCTAACCTCCCTCCCCTCCCCCCC